>JAECUM010000669.1:0-86466 GCA_016617855.1 Megalonaias nervosa
ATAACATTTTGGATCTTCCTCAGGTGTTAACAGAACGGTGTGGCAAGGCCTCGTTCCGTTTGCTACTCTCCAGGTTGGAACAGCATACCAGACCGGGATTCGATGAGCGAATTCTTACGGATATTTCCACATGTTGTTGTCGACATGGGAAGTGTGTGTGTGTGTGTGTGTGTGTGTGTGTGTGTGTGTGTGTGTGTGATTTAGATTTTTAACGTAGCTTTAACAATTTTTCAGTCATATCGCTACGATGTCTGCAGTGTGACAGTTTATAGTGATGTCTAGCACTGGGGCATCATGCCGCAGACATGTGGAATGATGTCCCACCCAGTCACATTATCCTGACACCAGGCCGACCAGTCCTAACACTAACCTCTTGATGCTGAGCGCCAAGCGAGGCAGCTGTTAGTACCATTTTTTAAAGTCTTTGGTATGACCCGGCCTGGGTTCGAACCCGCGACCTCCCGCATCCGAGGCGGACGCTCTAACCACTACACCACCGGAGCAGACATGGGAAGAAGCGACCTGTAAGTGTGGCCCTTGCAAAGAGCTTTTTATATTTTCTTTAAATATTCTTGATAATCTTATATGTTCACCAGCTTTTGGGCGTTGTGTACTTTTAGTAATTTTTAACAGAATTTGCAGTCAAATTTCTACCCTATATTTTAGTGGTGTTGATTTTATTTGTGCTTACGTTAGAGTCTTGTCCGTTTGAATCTCTCTTTGGTCCTTTTAACCTCTGTTTTTCTGTGGACATCATTCTCTGTATTATATGCTTTTTAATATTTTTGTAATTTATTTTTACAATAATAAGTATCCCTTGAATTCAAGTTTTGTTAACAAAATATGAAGGTATATTATACTGTATTATGTATGTTGTTAATTCTGATTGTTTATATGCTACTACATTACGTATGTATTTTAATACTGTATATATGTATTGTAATACTGTATGTATACATGTTTGCATACTAATACTGGTATGAATGTTAATACTGTATGTATTTACTTTTGTATGCATGTTAATACTGTATGTATGTACTTGTGTTTGTATGTTAATACTGTATGCATGTACTTGTGTTTGTATGTTAATACTGTATGTATGTACTTGTGCATGAATGTTAATAGTGTACTTATGTACTTGTGCATGTATGTTAATACTGTACGTATGTACTTGTGTACGTATGTTAATAATATATGTATGTACTTGTGTATGTTTATACTGTATGCATGTACTTGTGTTTGTATGCTGATACTGTATGTATGAACTTTTGCATGTATGCTAATAGTGTATGTATGCACTTGTGTATGTAAGTTAATACTGTACGTATGTATGCATGTGTCTATGTATATTGATGATTCTGTATATATATATGCATGTGGTTATGTATGTGTGATGGTTCCTATTAATATGTACAATATATGCAATGTATTTCATTAATTCTATGGAAATGTGATGATTATATTGGGCTTCAAACAATGTTTTAATGTCTCTTTAAACTGTTTTAAATATGTATATTATTTATCAATATATGATAACGTCTGTGTTTTATGTGTAATATGTATGTTTTGCATCAGTGTACGCTGACGTCTGTATGCTTTATGTGTAATATGTATCTTATGTATCAGTGTACACTGACGTCTCAATGCTTTATGTGTAATATGTATGTTATGTATCACTGTACGCAAACGTCTCAGTGCTTTATTTTTAATATGTATGTTATGTATTAGTATATGGTGACGTCTCAATGCTTTATGAGTAATATGTGTGTTATGTATCAGTGTGTGGTGACGTCTGTATGCTTTATGTGTAAAAATATTATGTATCAGTATATCGTAACGTCTCTGTGTTCTATGTATAATGTTTGTTATGTATCAGTATATTGTAACATCTCAGTGCTTTATGTGTAATATGTATGTATGTATCAGTGTGAGGTGACGTCTGTATGCTTTATATGTAATATGTATGTTATGTATCAATGCATGGTAACGTCTCAAATTTTCAATGCTTAATATGTAATATGTATGTTATGTATCAGTAGATGGTAACGTGTGAATGTTTTATGCGTAATATGTATGTTATGTATCAATGCATGGTAACGTCTCAAATTCTCAATGCTTAATATGTATGTTATGTATCAGCAGATGGTAACGTGTGAATGTTTTATACGTAATATGTATATTATGTATCAATGCATGGTAACGTCTCAATGCTTTATGTGTAATATGTATATTATGTATCAATGCATGGTAACGTGTGAATGTTTTATGCGTAATATGTATGTTATGTATCAATGCATGGTAACGTCTCAAATTTTCAATGCTTAATATGTATGTTATGTATCAGTAGATCGTAACGTGTGAATGTTTTATGCGTAATATGTATGTTATGTATCAATGCATGGTAACGTCTCAATGTTTTATGCGTAATATGTATGTTATGTATCAATGCATGGTAACGTCTCAATGCTTTATGTGTAATATGTATATTATGTATCAATGCATGGTAACGTGTGAATGTTTTATGCGTAATATGTATGTTATGTATCAATGCATGGTAACATCTCAATGCTTTATGTGTAATATGTATGTTATGTATCAATGCATGGTAACGTCTCAATGTTTTATGCGTAATATGTATATTATGTATCAATGCATGGTAACGTCTCAATGTTTTATGCGTAATATGTATATTATGTATCAATGCATGGTAACGTGTGAATGTTTTATGCGTAATATGTATGTTATGTATCAATGCATGGTAACATCTCAATGCTTTATGTGTAATATGTATGTTATGTATCAATGCATGGTAACGTGTGAATGTTTTATGCGTAATATGTATATTATGTATCAATGCATGGTAACGTCTCAATGTTTTATGCGTAATATGTATGTTATGTATCAGTGCATGGTAACTTCTCAAAACTTTATGAGTGATGTGTTAAAATCTTCATGTCTATACTACTCAGGTGGTTCTATCTATATGTCTACAATACTCCAGTGGTTCTATCTCTGTGTCCACAATGTTCCGGTGGTTCTATCTGTATGTCTACAATACTCCGATGTATCTGCTTTTAGTTGATTGTTTGTGGCAGCAATAGCTCTTCAGAGCTAATGTTATTTGTTGTAAATAAAATTTCTTCTGCCTTATCATTAGGCTCATGCCTCCAAGCTCTTACCAGCCATTTGCTATGGCTGGAGCAAATGGCTTGGCTTGAGAAATTACCCGAGCACTGCAGTAGATCACAAGGTCAGTAACTTGAATATGTGACTCACCAAGCTTGGTAGCAAAAATTGCAATTACATCTGAGGCGCCGTAGCGGACAAAAAGCTGGTCCAGTGAAAAAGTTGCAGTTAAAATTTCGATGTCGTATGTAGAGAAATCCAATATCACGTGTTATATAAAATTGCATGTCCTTAAAGTTCCATTTTCTGGATCGAGATTTTAGATTTTATATGTTGAATTATGCCGTGGTGGTTTAAAGTTCTATTTCCTATGTCGATGTTTTACAGTGTATATTTTGAATTACACAGCGGTGGCTGAAATGCCAATATCATATGTCCAGAATCCCTAATTCACACGTTGTATGCAACTGTTTATGATGAAAATTTCATTTAATATGGCGAGTATTTAGATTTCATCTGTTGAATTTCACAGCAACGAGAAGCAGCCTCCTTGTTTAAAAATAACGCGGTCCGTTCACAAGAGCGACCTCTAGCGAAGAAATTCATAGTAATTCTCGACCTGTGAATTATAACTTTCAAACTGTAAATACATGAAATGTAATGGCGCCTCATAATTGAATACACGAATGATGTATCTTAATACTCGATATTATTTTGAATTGTTAAAGTGGACATTGTGTAATGTTACTTTTAACACCAACACATCATTTCACCATATAAAAATAAAAATTCTGACAAGCACAATACAATGTCCAATCACCACTGTGTAATTCAACAGATACAATCTAAAAACTCAACATACGAAATGGAACTTTCAGTACAATCAATGTGATTGAACATGTTAAATTGAAACTCTCGACATATGACATTAAAATTTCAACAACTGCCGTGTAATTCAGAAGATACAATCTAAAAACTCGACATTGGACATCGAATTTTCAACCAGCGCTGTGTAATTCAACAGATGAAATACAAATACTCAACATATGAAATGGAACTTTCAATATAAACTCTTTGAACCAATACGTAAATTAGGAATTCTCGACGTATGACATTGAAATTTCAACCACCGCCGTGTAATTCAAACGACACAATCCAAAACCTCGACCTAGAAAATGGAACTTTAAGGACAAACATTTTTGATACAACACGTGAAATTGGAATTCTAGACATATGACATTAAAATGTCAACGGCAACGTTCTGATTGGTCAAGCTTTTGTCCGCTACGGCGCTTCATAATTACCCGCATTAGGGTAATGTAAAATTATTTACGGACTTCTTGTGAATCAATGGTCAGTAGCTCACCACCGTAAAAGTGCAATCAATTGCTGATACAAACGATGGAAACTAGACCATGCCGGTGCAAGCTGTTGATTATTTCCAAGGAAATCTCTGTTGTTATGAGTATCTAACTCTAAGCATATTATTCTTGTACTTAAAATACAAACACCGTATATATATATATATATAGAGAGAGAGAGAGAGAGAGAGAGAGAGAGAGAGAGAGAGAATACAGGAACTCCGCCAAAGTTCCCAGCTGGTCTCAAGCCCGAACTGAGGAGTGCTGGACATGGGGATAGAAACCCTATACTGAATAACTCCCCTTAGTACAGAAACAATAAACATGACACAGCTGCCTTGGTACAAAAAACGCTAGTTCTAATAACAGTTTGGAAAGCGGAGGAGTATCTAATCTGGTTTATCGTAATTCTTCTGTGTACAGAGTGAATTATCATACGTAAACAGACCACTACCCACACAGCATTATGCATGCGTTGGTGTGTACATTAGATCAATAAAATTTAAGAGTATAAGCGTTTGACACAGTAACCTAATTAACGGTATGAGAGATGAGATTACCAACACATGTGCGCATTCCGGTTGCCTTATATCGATCGGATCCTTTAAACCTCGTAGCAAAATACAAACACAGAGAAATGTGCACGTCCAAAACATCGAACACGTCGTCGATTTTCGTGCGGAGATCAGCATTGTCTTTCGCGTCTGCATGGAACGAATATCTCTCTCAAACATTTTTTGTGTGAAATAAATCTCTTTAGTTACACTTAAAAACCTATAGTGTAATTTAAGAACTATCAAAATTAATCTCAGTATGTGTCCATATACACGAAAGTCCAGCCAAAAGACGTTTGTAGACTATTTTAGTCTGGTTATTTCATTGGCATGTTCATGTCTATTGCGGCTAAATACAGAGGAAATTAATCATATTTGTATTCACGCTAAATAATAATAATAGCAGTGGACTGTTTAGCACCAACGATTGATTCGTGTACAATGTACACACACACAGGGGTCGTTCACATACGACGTCAAGCAGTGCCTGGGGGGAGGGGGGGGTCAAAATTTTGTGACGAATTGTGACGAGAGGGGAGGGGGTGTTGAAGAAATGTGACGTCACAATAAATATGAGCGTGGAACGCTACTTTCAAAACTAATATCAGAACAAAAAGGATTTTGTACCTGCATCCTCAGTCCATTTTTATCCGCAATAAATAAGAACTCTCTCGCGGACGACTTACATTAATATTGTTATCTCAGATGAAATATTGAGTAATTGTTATAACCTTTAACTGGTTTAAACTGTTGTTATTTTTAATTATGTTATTCTTTTTTTAATATAATGTACTACACACTTTAAAAACAAAATGTAGACTAAATAAACTGCAGGCCTACTGGTGATTAAACTTAGATTTTAGAAAAGTAAAACAATAGGCTAACAAGTTATCACCATCCTGACAACAGTCCTACGAGATCAAAGACGCAGGAGTTTAGTAAGTTGAAAGACGGTATTCGGTCCACAGTGAACGTTTAATCTTCTAATATTTTTTATGTGAAAAAAACAACAGATGTAATTAGTTGAGTAGCGCCAAGGTTGGGCCCTGCGTCGCACTGGGATGCCGTAAATTAAAGGGAATAAATATATCAAATGTTAGCTTTTTCCCCTTTCTTTTTATTGAAAACGTTTTGTTGACACCACTGAAGTGCTAGATTATAAATGGTCCTACTAGCACAAAGAGTCTTTGAAGCTTGATGACATTATTAAAGAAAAGCAGTCTAAAAAAGACAGGATGAGGTGAGACAAAAACTTTGAGGATTGAGCCAGCGTGCACCACTAGTAACATTTACGCTACTGAAACCATACAGCGTAAGGTGTCCAGTGTTACATTAGTTTTAATTTTCATGACTTTTCGGCAGTCCATAGCAATGGCTAAAAAAATAGTATATCAGTCTTTATTTAATGCTTATGTGCTGGCATATCCTAAAAACAGCAAAAAGATGTGCAAAGATAAACTTATTATAAAGTGGAATAGTATCAAGAATGACACATATTTGGCTGAAAAAGTTAACCATACGTTGCAAGAGCTCAAGGCGAACTCCATTACGAAAAAAGGATCACTTCTTAACTTTTGGACAAAACAAGTACCATCAATAACAAAAAATGTTTCTACTCAGGATAATTTAGAGTCCAATGAGCAACCGACTGATGTCTTGAATATCATTACTTCTGAAACATTGCCTTCTACAAGCCATTTTGCTACTTCGAGAAATGTTACTGTTCAATTACATTTAACGTTCCAAACTGATGTCATAAATTTTGACCTCGTTGGTTTGTATAATCGGCAGAAACAAGGACTACTTTCAAATGAGGAGAACTTAGAGTTAAAAGATAAATAAAAAAGAAAAACTGAGTTGGAAAAGAAACTAAAGAGGAAGATTGATGCTCAAACAAGATCCCAGAAAACAAGGGATTTGAAAAAAAATAAAAAATGAATGCTTTGCTTGGAAGATAATCCTGAACTGCGCACAAAACTGAATATGATGGTCAGATGTGGTCAACCAAAAATCGAAGAGGAACAACCATTGCTTTTGCAAACTATACTGGATATCGCAATGTATGGTTCAGCTTCTCATGAAAAAAGACAGTTTGAAGTCTACAGAAGTATCAAAACCTCAGATCAATTAACAGAGCATTTAAAAAGAGATGGCTTCAATATAAATCGAAGTGGACTATACCTTTGTCTACTTCCTAAGAGTAGTTCGTCGTCAGAAAGTAAGCATCATGTAACCACTGTCCCAGTAAAGTTAATTATAGCGCAAAATGATTATCACACTAAATATATTGATGGCCAGTTTTGCTCAGCTACAATAAGACATTTGGAAGACCTCTCTTCCATGCTTGGACGTGATGAGGTTTATTTTATCAGCCAGGACTATAAATGTCGCGTCCCAATTGGTCTGGTCGCTGCCAATAAGCAGAGTCCACTGCTAATGCATGTTGAGTATAAAGTAAGCCTTCCTGACCATGACTGGACAGTTGCTGCCCGGCACAAGCTTATACCCTCGGCGTATACCGGCATTGAGATCCATCGCAACGGTCTTGGAAACAGAGACGCTGTTGGCTTTTCTGGCCCAATGTTTATAGCCATCAGATCTGGAAAACACTCAGCATCAACAGCACTCAGCCATGGATTTGACTTTAAAAAGTTGCTGTGTCTGACAGAGTTCGATACCATAAGCAGGACTGGTATTGATAAATTGGTCAAGCCGATTCTCGTGTATATTGTTGATGGTGGGCCGGATGAAAACCCATGGTATCAAAACGTCATTAAGGTTGCCATGCGCCATTTCTTGAAACATGATCCTGACTTTGTCTTTGTTGCAACAAATGCTCCGGGACGAAGTAACAGAGTGGAGAGAAAGATGGCGCCAATGAGCAGGGAATTGAGTGGATTAATATTACCTCATGACAACTATGGCAGCCATTTAGAAGAACGAGGTAAGACAATTGACATTGAGCTAGAGAAGAAAAACTTTGAATTTGCCAGAAAAACGTTGACCGAAATATGGTCACAATATGGTCACAGTTGTCTGTAGACAATTACCCAACCATTTATGAGTATATGGATCCATTAAATTCAGAGCTCATGGAACAGGATATATTGTGTAGAGATCAAAACTGGTATGACACCCATGTCCGCTCAAGCCAATACTTGCTTCAGATTGTGAAGTGTGACGACAACATGTGCTGTTCGAAAGCACGAAGTTCATACTTCAGCGTGATAAAAGACAGATTTCTTCCTCCACCTTTGCCCCTTGTTCAAACATGTGAAGAGCTTAAAGTTCCAAACGAGCAACAGATGGAGCCTTGCACAAATTTCCATCCTTATTTGCAACTCAAAATCTCAAAACGGAAGACGTTCTACCTCGGTCAGCAAACACATTTCTGACAATTACCTACGATCTTTATTGCTCTTCACTTCAGTCTGTGCTGAATGAGAGAATTTGCAAGATATGCCACGTGTACTTTCTGGTCATGCTGCGCAAGCACTTAGTCCTTCACAAAAAAATAGCAGTTCCATCGAAGCGCATCAGACCAATGAGAGTCGCTGCCAGAAGGCAACGCGAAATGATGGTCATACTAGCAAATGCGGAGAATGGAAAAAGTGTGGATTGGATTGGCGAGAAGGATCTTGATTTGGAGGGAATTTCCCTTCCAATAAACGATATTAATCGAGAAAAAAAATGGATTTCTTGTTCGTTCAGTGGAGGAGCATCTTACTTTGCCTTTGGATAATGATAACTATGAAGAGAAGTAATTCATTTACAAATACTTCAGATTTCAAACCCCTAGAAGTTTTGTGGATTTGTTGAAACTTTAATGCTAGTAAGAATTGAAGTGATTGATGTGTTTATTTACATTTCATTTTGTTTTTTGTTTAAAATTAATTAATTTAATTTTTTAAAATAATTTTATAAACTTTTAACCAGCCAAGCAGTCCATTGTAAAAGCCTGATTAATTAAACACTATTTTACGTAAAAGATTGTCGTTTTGTCCACATAGTTAACTGATTTACAATACATTTACTTTTCAGTATTACAAGAAATTGTGGGAAAAGGGGGGGTGTAAGAGATTTGTGACGTCACAAAGAGAGGGTCTGGGTTTTTGTGATGAAGTGTGACGAGGAGGGAGGGGAGCAAAAAAAGGCAAAAATTGCGTGACGTCATATGTGGACGACCCCACACGCGCGCGCGCTCGGGCGCGTGGACATTTGGATGCGCGAAAGAGAAGAGACAGGTTAGTGCAAGAAAGTTACGATAGGAGACATTTATAATATCTTGAAAAGTGGTGATTTCAACTGAGTCCCATTAATCGTTTCGAAGTATGAAATTCACAATGAAATCAGCTAAGATGTGCAATAAAACACACCGCACAATTAATAAAGTAACTAGTTCCGACTTATATAGATTCTAAGTGAAGGCAGACTATTTCTTAATTACCTTTGATGTTATAATTTTGTTTTGGTATGTTTTCGTAAGTATGTACACGCATACAGAAAGAAATGTTGAAAAGATAGCTGCATACCAACTGCGGGTATTGACTCTAGGTTTGTCATTTATACATGCATTAATAAGTTTCTCTTAAGGTACGAAATGGTTAGTCACACTGGTGTGGTTGGCCGATGTGCTCTAAGCCAGCCCACGCTTATTTGCATAAGAAAATGTTTCCAAGGAGTTAAACAGTACGTATATTTTTTTCGCTCTAAGTCAATTTGTTCCTTTGCGCGTTGTGGGAACATTTCCCACGTGTCGACCTAAATAACACAACGTGTTACAACTACTCACAATAGACCAAATTGATTGCCTTTCCACTAGCTATTGGCAATTAGTTAAACAGGTGCTAAACGTGACGTGTCCGACAAGTCGATGACACCATAAACAAACAGGGATACAAACAACAGAATATTATATTTGTGGTTGTCGATACAAACAACAGCAACAGCAACTACTACTACTACTAGAAGATAAATTTAGTGTTGGTTGTACATGCAGCACACTATCAGTGGATAACTAGATATAGTTTAAATAATCGCAACTCGGAGGGAAAGATTGATGTGACGTAGACGTTGGGGCCACGGGGTTTTAGGCCATAACGGGATGAATTGGTTGCTGAGTAGAGAGGTGGATGGGTGAGGGGTCTTGTTGTTTTGGGTTAAACGCCATTTTTCAACAAACGATAGGGTATACATGGCGCCCAGCATATTTGGTGGAGGAAGAACAGGGGAAAAAACAAGGGAAGAACCACCGACCCACGGGAAACTACTGGTAAGCTGTCTCATATATTCACATTGGCCGAGCCTGAGACCCGAACCCACGCTAATAGAGCTCTATGTGTGGTGATACGGGAGCTGAAGAGGTTTTAGTTATGTGTTGATCCAAGCTAATCTGGCCTAGCAAATTACGCAGCAAAGCTTACTCGTGTTGCTTTACAATCATTGAACAAGTAACAAAGAATCAGTTCTTCTGGTACATTATGCTACGGCCGATCTGAGTTTACCGTGGCCTCAGATGGCAACCGGTTATGTCATGTTCCATAGCGTCAAGACATGCACATAACAAAATAAAATGTGTGCAGTATATAAAATCGAAAGAACTCTACACAATTCAGTAAAAATCTTGTCTTTAAATAAGTGTATGTCTTATATTTCAAACGACATGTTCATGCAATTAATTTAAAATAAAAAGAGTTTAATTAAGTAATGATTATTTATTTTCAAAGGGGATAAATTAATTTCAATAAGTAACAATATTTTTATTCAACAAATGAAACCAAATATCTCAATAATTTTCTTGTCCAAGCTGAAACTTTTCTTTTACTCTATATAGGTCGATTTAAGAGCTTTGTAAGGATCACATGTAGGAATTCTTTGGTTTTATTTCTTTGTCCTGGGGGGGGGGGGTTGCTGGGTCGCATGGTCAAGAACTAATACATTAATCCGAATTTGTGATATGTTGGGCATCCGATTTGAAAGTACCATTAATATTCTACGAGTGTGGGACAAAAATTACAGAATCGTTGTGATATGTGAATTTTTTACAGTCAAATACAGTAATTATATAATGGTTTTATGTTGCAGCTCGTATAGGCTTTATTTGGGGAATATCCTCTTTGTACTGTGTGAATACCATAACTCGCCCAATGTACAGAAACACTTGTAGGTATATCTCAGATAAAGAAAGTTAATATATACTCGGCCCACTTTCAGACCATAAGATGTCTAGCCAGTGAATAGTCGATACCTGCAGTACAGTAGTAAGTGGATGGGGCCATTCAAGTACACTTACACGCTAGTACAATGGCCTTATACGGCAACGATTGACCTATATGTTATTCATTGATTTTGGAATGTTGCTGACGTAATCGGAATCAGCCAATAGCATGTGTAACAACTCTTTATGTTGGCAAGCGTAAAGCTAACGCTGTAAATAACATGTTTGTTTGAAGGTGCGGTGCGCAGTGCGTCAGACGTTGAGGAATGACAACATCAGTCGCAATTTGATAAACAGTTAATGGCGTAAACGAGTGAACTTCACATTGGGTTGTGTCGCACTCTTTAAGTGTGTTGCTCTCCTGGTAGCGACGAAACTGGACACCATCAAGTGGTTCGCCTTCCATTAATAATTTTTTTTTATAAAGTTATACGTTGAGATTTTCAAACATCTTTATAGTCAGATAATTTCGAGATATGTGAGACTCTGAACTCCACTCTGACAAAAATAATGCACGTTTTAAAATGTTGACATTTTAAATGACTCAATAAATATAGGATATCATTGCATACCTATATGAATTTAAATAGTTACAGGTGTGGAGAGAGAGAGAGAGAGAGAGAGAGAGTATAATGATTTTTATTTATATTTTTAAAATAATAATATTATTATTATTATTATTATTATTAACATAGCCAGTTACAAAAATTGAGGACCACATGGCAGATGGGTCAGTCATGACCAAATGTGTTATCCTCGTAAAAGAAAGTTGTTTATTATTATTATTATTATTATTATTATTATTATTATTATTATTAATGAAGTAAAATATGTGTCTATCAACTTCTTGCTGAAGTGCATACCTGACTAGCACAGTATGTTTGGTTGGTACCGCTAAAGCAAATAAATAACGCTGGCAGCCTAGGGGGAAAGAAAAGAATTGTGGAATAGAAGAGAAAGCAAAGATATATAAGAAAGGACGATTCAGACTGCAACTTCAGGTCTCAACAGTCCTGCCCCAAAATGACCCCTAGTTTATAACCCCGAACTCTCCAAAAGAATTATTGTTTTCACAGCAAAATCGGGCCATTTAATAAAGTGCTCGCTTGATACCGCCAACCCCGTCAACGACGGATCTCCGCTATACATCTTCTTTACCTACATAATCAAACCAAGAAACTTGATATTTCCTGAACATTCCTGAGGTTTCTCTATCTTGCAATTGGAAATTGGAATAAAAACAGTGAATTACAAACTTCCTACACGGCGAATGTTTCAATTTCAGGTCACATGGCACACATAATGTAACACTGGGTGACCACAGATCGCATGGCACATATAATAATGTAACATTAGGTGACAACATATCACATGTCATTTTAGCATAATGTAACACTGGGTGACCACATATCATATGGCACGTAGAATAATGTAACACTGGGTGACTACGTGTGCATGTTTCCACAAAATGTGTGTTTTCTGTCCACCGCGTTTATGGATTTGCAGCGAAATGGTACATTTTATGATTATTTCCTCATTTGCGAAATTTATTTTTAGCTTCATGATCCTTACTCTGTGATCGGTTTCATGTAATCTGAAAATGTTAAAACTTTGTTAAAATATGCTGATAGACCTTAATCCCTTTCTATTGACATGACTGTAGAAGATGATATACAGCACATGACTGTAGAAGATGATATAAAGCACATGACTGTAGAGGATGATATACAGCACATGACTGTAGAAGATGATATACAGCACATGACTAGTAGATTATATACATCACATGACTGTAGAAGATGATATACAGCACATGACTGTAGAAGATGATATAAAGCACATGACTGTAGAAGATGATATACAGCACATGACTGTAGAAGATGATATACAGCACATGACTGTAGAAGATGATATAAAGCACATGACTGTAGAGGATGATATACAGCACATGACTGTAGAAGATGATATACAGCACATGACTAGTAGATTATATACATCACATGACTGTAGAAGATGATATACAGCACATGACTGTAGAAGATGATATAAAGCACATGACTGTAGAAGATGATATACAGCACATGACTGTAGAAGATGATATACAGCACATGACTGTAGAAGATGATATAAAGCACATGACTGATGAGGATGATATACAGCACATGACTAGAGGATGATATACAGCACATGACTGATGAGGATGATATACAGCACATGACTGATGAGGATGATATACAGCACATGACTGATGAGGATGATATACAGCACATGACTGATGAGGATGATATACAGCACATGACTAGAGGATGATATACAGCACATGACTGTGGAGGATGATATACAGCACATAACTGTAGAAGATGATATACAGCACATGACTAGTAGATTATATGCAGCACATGACTGTAGAAGATGATATACAGCACATGAATAGAGGATGATATACAGCACATGACTGATGAGGGTGATATACAGCACATAACTGTAGAGGATGATATACAGCACATGACTGTAGAAGATGATATGCAGCACATTACTGTAGAGGATGATATACAGCACATAACTGTAGAGGATGATATACAGCACATGACTAGTAGATTATATACAGCACATAACTGTAGAGGATGATATACAGCACATGACTAGTAGATTATATACAGCACATGACTGTAGAAGATGATATACAGCACATGACTAGTAGATTATATACAGCACATGATTGTAGAAGATGATACACAGCACATGACTGTAGAAGATGATGTACAGCACATAACTGTAGAAGATGATATACAGCACATGACTAGAGGATGATATACAGCGCATGACTGACGAGGGTGATATACAGCACATAACTGTAGAAGATGATATACAGCACATAACTGTAGAGGATGATATACAGCACATAACTGTAGAAGATGATATACAGCACATGACTGTAGAGGATGATATGCAGCACGTAACTTTTGAGAATGATATGTAACATATACCTGTAGAGAATGACAGGCAGCACATATGACTGTAGAAAATGACAGACAGCAAATGACTGTAGAGAATGACAGGCAGTACATGGCAGTGGAGAATGACAGGCAGCAAGTAACTGTAGAGGATGCCATGTAGCACGTGGCTGTAGAGAATGACAGGCAGCACATGGCAGGGGAGAATGACAGGCAGCACATAACTGTAGAGGATGCCATGCAGCACGTGGCTGTAGAGAATGACAGGCAGCACATGGCAGTGGAGAATGATAGGCAGTACGTGGCTGTAGAGACTGACTTGCAGCACATGGCAGTGGAGAATGACAGACAATACATGGCTGTAGAGAATGACAGGCAGCACATGAAGGTAGAGAATGACAGGGAAAACATGACTGTAGAGAACGATAGACGGCACGTAACTTTCAAGAATTAATTAATTCATTTTAGGCTGTTTTTTCATGCATAAGACGGAAGAGATAAATCAAAGATCTGGATTCAACATTTTGTACAAACTGTAAAAACAGAAGATCTGGGTGTGATTGACATCGATGACAATACGTGAGCTGGTCTGAAGATAATAGAAGAAAGAGTGAAAAATTCTGGATTTATCGTACAGGAGCAGAAATTAATCTGAAATTCTCCCAACAACTTAACTTTTACAATAGTTGAAACTAAAGCACTTTGGAGTAATTAGCACACTACTGTTGCTCGGCAATTTTGACATCATATGGTCAATATGTGATTGGCTGCTACCCGGGGTTAACTTTTATGATGTGCATGGGAAAGTTGTGATTGGCTGCTCTCCGGGGTTAACCTATTATTACGTGCATGGCAAAGTTGTGACTGGCTACTATCCAGTGTAAACCTATTATTTCGTGCATGGAAAATATGTAATTGGCTGCTACTCGGGATTAACCTATTATGATATGCATGGAAAAGTCGTGATTGGCTTAATCATTGCAAATTTTCATTCACTGAACATGTGCTTATGCAAATAATTCCATAAATATATCTGGAAACGCGGTAGCTCGATTCGTAGAGCGCCGAGTTTGATGACCACCCGAGCCAGACCGGATGGATGCCTTGGTGTATCTTCGAGAAAGGCACTTGGCACCTTTTCCTCGGTATGATAGTCAATAGTGCTAAAAGTACCAAACAAGCGAAAATAAAGGCATCCTAATAAGTTTGACACGTTTTGCCTAGCATTCTTAGCGTATGATTTAGTTTTATTTCTCCTCCATTTCCATTGATTTCACCCTTTTTCCGCTGTATAAATCCATTAACTTTTTACAAGAAAAAATTTCGTAGAAAGAAAAAACACTCTGTACCGATTGACGTGCCAATCGAAACACTTATAACTTTTTGTGAATGAGTACATTTCCACTTTACACAAATTTCGTTAAGGTTGATGTCCACACACCGGTAATTACTCCATGTATTTCGGCCTTATCCTTCAAATGTTATGCTAAGTCAATTTTTGGGTGACATTTATTGAGACTAAAAAGAAAGAAGACAAAAAATGTGTTCTAGTCATTTAGAATTGATTGCAATGTAAAATTTTGGTTGTGGTTATTTGAAGTCATGTGGTAAAAATACATGATGTCATGACCAAGATGAACTTGAACCTTGAACATGTAGTTGTAAAGCTGAGGTTACCCACCAGTAACAATAGTGACCACTGTGGTCTGAATAAATTATCACTGTGGTGTAACGACATTTATGGATGTACTCTCCTGCACATGTATATGGGTTGTTTCAAAATAGTTTTGAAATGTTTTGGACTTTGCCAATTTAGAGTGATATTTTAGAAATTAACAATGAATACATTGTTGCAGTGGCAATTGAACAAAATAATTTTATCAATTTTAGCTATTAATATAATGTGATACAGGTAATAATGGTAGTAAGATGTGATTAAAATGTATTTTAATCATATGGTCAGTCACAATACCAGGTGCAATGACCAAGGTGTGGATATAAACAGAATTCAAATGAATGCGAAAATCAAAAATACCGGTACATGTCAACAAAAACAGTTCGGTCATCGTCCTACCGTATACGCGCGACACCTAGTGGTTAGGGTAAGGGAAATGATTTATCACGCCTGAAATTTAAAACAAAACTAAAGCAAAAAACAAAGCAAATCAAAAGATAAATAAATAAAAATTAATTTATTATGGGTAGTCAACTTCTTATAATCTATGTAAAAATTTAAAATACACAATACGCCGGGACCTGCGGGGTCTCGGTGGTTAACGTGCTGGACACGAGAGTGGGTTCGAATTTCGGCCATCAGACCAGCTTGGGTCAGCTGTTGTGGAGTGTCCTTGGACAAGGCGCTTTACTCCAATTGCCTGGGCACTAAATATCATACTTGTGTTGCAGTGCCGTAAAGGACCAAAGGAAACCAAACACGATGCGCCGACAGATCTGTCTCTGTAGTTATTGCAGTTTTATCTTGCACACGATATTCAGCTTGCAAGTCTAATTCGAATTATTGACAACTGTATAACCCCCCCCCCCCCTCTCTCTGGTTTGGCTCATCAGTGGTTAAGGCACTGGACCCCTAATCAGAAGTATGCGGGTTCTATTCCCACAAGCAAGAGGATCAGTCCTGAACCGCTACACTGAGTCCTTTGGCAATATACTTTGCTTGCCTCAGTATGATATTGCCTTCAATGTATTATCGTATCGTAAGATATTGTAACAATTTTGGTCTACACAGAAATTTCAGCTACTTTTTAACAACAAAATATAAGACAAAACAGATCGACATTACCATCTCTTACACATTTTTGTAAAAGACAAGTGATGATTAAAGTTCATTGGTTTGTTTTGGCATTTTACGGCACAGCAACCCATCAAGGTCAAGGTTGTTTAGTGTCAAGGCGATTGGCGTAAAGTAAAGTGCATTGTCGTTAAAGGTCAATGACTTCCTAGCTGCATATAGTCTAGTTACATTTATGTATTTGTTTGTTTGTTTGTTTGTTTTCCTAAGATTATGATGCCTTCCTTCTTCGTTAGTTTGACCCCAGTGCATGCATTTTCTTTCGGCTCATTTATACTAATGAATCATCAAGATATCTCTATTTGAAAATCATAAGCTATACTCACGTTCATGATAAGCAGTGTAATTATTAAATCAATGTGCAAGTTCTGTTTGCATTTTTTCAGCTCGAATATAATTAGTGTCCTCTCAGCGTGTGTAGCAGCTATCTCATTATACCGTTTGTACTAGCTAATAAGACAGTCCAACTGCAAAATGCACAGACCCAGATCTGCCGTCGCGTAATGCACCGGCAGATCTAGATCTATTCAGTTTTTTTTGTAGGAGTAATCAGTAGAACAAACAATATATACCCTGATCAGCAGGCGCATTATGCTACGGCAAATCAGGATCTTTATTGTTTTTGCAGTTTGCCTAGACTTATAAGCGAGTACAGAAGGTACTGGTTTCGACGCGGGCATTTATAACCGATTTAGACCAGGCAAGGAACAACAACAATGGTCTTCGGAGTTTGTTGTGCATATCGCACGCAGTGCTGTTGACCTGTGCGGTCAATAACCCGCCGACCGCGTTATAACAGTGCGTTGACCGTTTATGTGTTAAACCCTGCCATTTGCGGTTCAACGACCTTCATCATGAGCCAGTTTAGCATCCTTTTTAAGCTAGTGATGCTTTTTAATGATATTCGTGGTCTCTTACATTTTTACGCTGAACGTAACGCAAAATATATATTTAAGAAAGTTATACAAGAATAAAACAGGAAGCTGTTCATAGTATCCTTTTTGTTAGCATTAATTGGTATTCGCCCCGTATTTCACGTTAACAGACACACGAAAATAGTGGTGGTCCAGAGAGACCTGGTCCACTCTGAGATTTCTCTGGTACCCAGTCTGAATTGGGCAGCCAGCAGCACAGGCCGGTAAGTAGTTGCATATGGGTCTCCTGATAAGACGAGTGCACAGCAAGAAGCGTACGAAGCTAGGTATGTACGTATGTTGCAGCGTTTAACAACATCCCAGCAATGAGGTGGCTTTATGGTGCCAACTAAACGTAAAATTCGACAAATGCAAAAAAGCAGAGAACCAGATTAATGTGCTTCATCATGGAAAAAAGTACGAAGATTCCGTACTTTCACCAACATGAAGGGTGTTAGCATATACGGTGTCACGAGCTTTGAAAGTGTGACGCAACTGTGAGCGAACTCAAACATTAGGTAAAGTAGTACATGCATTACGTGTGCGTAGTATGACAGAATATTCTTGGTCACATGAACCACGCATAATGCATGTATACCGCTACACCTGTTTATTGATTTGATCAGGCCCCAATAACTATCTTAGCAAGAATAAAATTGGTACTTTAGTAAAGTACACACGACAGGACGCGAGTGAAATAATGAAGCAAGAATTTTTACAGTGTTTTAAAATCAATCCACATTAAAGACTTTCGGTCTTTTTGGACTTTGATGGTAGAGTACATAATCCATAAACTTAACATACTCTGTTTAGCAACAAACGTTGGCCAAAGTAACTAATGCAACCACCATCTGCATGTCATTGGTTGTCACAGATGAATGTACACATCACATTTCATGAACATACACGCAAGTGTCTTTTACTTAGGAGCTGAACTACATGTAAACACAATGTATGTCACATCTATCTACATGTTCTTTCCTGCCTCATCTTTGCTCGCTAAACTTCATTCCTCATTTACATCGATGTGGAACACCTCGATGCCGCTTGACTTGAGATGTTTCGGCCTGGAGTGATTTTAAAGGTGTACACACTCAGCGAGTGTAACTATTGTATATACAAAAATGTTTGTGTTCACTTGACCTTAAAAATTAGGTAACTGACCTACTTTTGCTGACTATTTAGCGGTAACTCGACGGGATTGATTAGTGGTCACTTAGAATTTCGCACATGCGACTCAATGCAGTAAAATGTATCTACTATCTGCACACTAAAGTGGGTCTGGCGTTACTAGCCAAAGCAGTCATGATCGCTAGATATATCTAAGTACAAAATATTCGAAAACTCCGCTTTTCTCACGAGCCGCCCCTAATTTTAGTTGCTATCATAATCAGTGAAATTTCCGTTTGTGTGTGTGTGTACTTTTTTAACCTGGGTGTGGGGGTCCAGAAACCCCGGACCCCGACCCCACCCACCAAAATCCGGACCTGTAAACACTAATATATCGCAACTTCACAGCTACGTTTGGCTCCAATATTATATTCCAGCGACTCATTTGATTGATCCATTGCATCCTAATTCCTTGTCTCGTTTCCCTCGCAAGTACCGGACATAAGTTCGATGTCAACATGAGTAATATTTATGAAAATATCATGCGTATGGTAAAGACAGCGGGTTTTAGACTCTGTCTTCTTATATATGGCATCACTGATGCATACATAATAGGAAACAATGCATGTAACTGAAGAAATTGCGGTTCCCCATCCAGCCTTTGATTTCTTGATAATATTCACGTTTACAGTGACACTTTTCAATAACCTAGGTTACATTTTAACGCTTAGAGAGTGTCTATTCCAACGAGTTGTTAGTTTTAAAATAAAGATAGCAGATATTGTTATCTTAAGGGTGTTGCTACTTTTCACAAGAAAAGTCGCTGGCTTAAATACAATTATTTTATTTCTCCACAGAATTTCGCTCATTATCATAAAATGTGTATCATTTGAAAGCGATCCTCCATTTTTATACAGGTATTTCCGGGCTTTTACAAAGGGGCGTTTGCTGATTGGCTGAAAACAATTGAAAGAAATTCATGTCATGACTATGATTAAATGTCCATCAGTCAGCTGTTGTCATGTCTTTGTGTGCTCTAATAATCGTTTAAGCACGCATCGTACGAAAATAATCGAAAATCAGCGGAAGCACTCAAAATTTCTTATGTTTTATCAAAGTTGTGTTTTAGGTGGTTTCTCTAGCAACATTTTTTTAAAATTACAACCAAAAGGAAGTAATTGCATGATATCCTCTGTTTTGAACCAATGTCGATCAAGTTTTTTTGAAACATTTCTTCTGATATGTTCTACCACAGTTTTGTTTTTGGTGATTTTCCAAACTATGTTCAGTTGCCGTTTAAACTGGGTGGAAAATGTTTTTTGTTTTTATATACTATCTAAGTCACCGCGATAATATTGATCACACTTAATATCTTTTTTCTAACGTTTGTTGCTTTTATTGTCTGTTTCTTTCTTTCTTTATTTGCTTGCTGTTGTTTCTTTGTTTGTTTGTTTGTTAACCTCCATACCAAACTGCAGATGTTTGGTTGTACTATATGTATTTTTGACATAAACTTGGTTGGCATTTTTCTTTTACCATGCACTTCCAATCTACTACTAAGGTTAAGCTTTTGGAGGACTTCGTAGCAATCGTGTTGGCTTCCACAGCAACTAGTGAAAACCGTTTTCCGACCTTGGATAAGCCGGTCATTTGCTATTATAGTTTGCTTTTAGAATAATGTATGAAAGATGTGAGCTACATCAGATGAGACTTGCTGGGTCCTTTCTATATAACATAGAACAATTAAGTGATGATGATCACTGTAAAAAAAAATTCTCTGCCATGTTTGGCGGGTACCCTTAATAAAAGATTTCAGCATGGATTCCCATAAATCTCATATATGAACATACTGTCATTTGAGAGAGGATTGACTGTGTTTAGAATAATGAGTTTTATTCATAAGCATGTGTCTGTGTAAAACAAAATAATGAGAATTTTTAAAGATTCAGCAGGGTTTTTGCAGTCGTACTACATGTGTTACCCCCACCCACCCATATCTCAGTGTAAAAATACAAATGTAACATATTTGAGAGTAAGGAAAGAATGCAAGATAATAATAATCATCACCACCATCATCACCACCATCATCATCATCATCATCATCGCTGGCAGGTCGGGATGGATAGGCACTAAAGAATTTTCCTGTCAAATGCTATTTATCGTATTTAAAAAGAAATGCTTTTCCAGCCAATCACTTTCATAGCTTCTTAGTTTTACAATCATGAGAAAACCTGATTATAATTAAAGATGCAAAAAATTGTATATATCAGTGGAGATGAAATGGACATTTGCGTGAAACACAGCGTTCATGACAGCGGTTATTTCACTCGTCGGAACAATTAGTTACTCTATACAGCATTGCGACTATTAATCAAACGCACCTTAGAGGACATGAGTGCGTAAATGCAGGTCAGACTCAGGGCATTCTGCTCGAAAATTGACGAAACTCAAACTCAATCTATCTACTATCGGCTGTCAGTCAGTTTATTGTGGGGTTTTTCTTCTCTAATTTCATATGGGCCGCTATCTAATTTAGTCCAGAGTAAGAATTGATCAGCTTCATAACGTGACTTGATATGCTTATCTTGTCCGACTAAAAGGAGGTCTGCTGCGCCAATTGTTAGAAACAGTTTGCACTATTTAACATGTATAAATCCAGTGTTTAAAAGCTTTATATTTTGCATTTAAATTCGGTTATATTTTCACTATGAACATAATTAGATATCTAATCAAATGAAAAACAAAATTCATAAGAAAAATGTTGGTTATGAAGAAATTGGTATGCTATCGAGTAACTGTGGTTATCATGGTTCATTATTTTGAGCGAGAAAGCCCTGCGAAAAAGTTTGAAGCTAGATACAGTATTTGGACTTCAAGGACAAATTATGTTGTTGAGATCCAGAAGGTGCAAAGTTGACTTAAAAGTTTGAAAATTCTAAACGTTATATGATCTCAACAAATGTTATTAGGAAGGAAATAGAACATCTGAAAGAAAATAAATAAATATGCGTTGAAGAAGTATAAACAATACTTTGATGTCATAATCTTTGTTTAAAAGTTGTCCCTTTTTATGATATCAGCTATCATGAAAGCAAAGTGAAAGAATAACTGAAAAATAAATAAGCGTTGACGAAATATATAAATCACTTTTCATGTATTCTTGCTTTTAAAAAATTGAAATTATTTCTTGCGAATACATTAGATGATGCTTACCTATCTTAGTTGAAGTAAAATTGGATAACTGCCGATAATTATTATTATTATTATTATTATTATTATCTTCCAGTTCCTTTTGTTTGTAGTCCTCTGTTTTTGACCAGTCTGTTTCACCTGTGATCAGACACTTCCCTTGGCCTTATATCTCAAGGATACTACGTAATATTCTTGCTATTCATAGCAGTGCAGCTTTCTGAAGCATATCTGGTTTTAGTTCTATTAGTTGCTTATTTTAACTATTTCCTAGCTTGTGAAGCATTACACCTAAAGCTTTTACCACAGTCGGTATGATTTCTCAACTAGGCCGTCTCCTAGTTTGTGCAGTATTACTTGTAACGCTCTCGTCACATTCAGTACGATCTCTCTCTCTCTCTCTCTCTCTCTCTCTGCGTTTTTTTAGACCTTATTATATTCTCATGTCTGACAATAGTTTTAGTCAAATTCCCAAAATTTCTTTCCTTAAGTTTAGATTCTTGAATATATTTCTTATTGGTTGGTAACATTGATATTTACAAAACAAGGGATTAAATAACCGTCATATTTTTTTCCTTAAGGAAGTCCTGCTATATAACAAATTCCTCAACTCATTCATAAAGAATCAAATATTTTTATGAGCAATCTATTCTTCTAAGAAAAATATTGGTATTGTCTGAAGTATCATAAACAAGATAAAATAAAATCTCAATTTGAGCAAAATGTTTGAGAAATTTAGTTATAGACTTTATTACGCTCTTGTTCATTCCGTGTGGCTTAAGATGTGCATTTTGCCTTTAACAGTACTAGTTGCGATTTTATGTTTCTTGCCCTTTTTCATTCTTAGAAAGTACTTATTTACATTTTTTTGCATATGGCCAGAACAAATAAAGCTAGCTTGAATCAGCCGTCTGTTTGTTAGGCAATGGCGTATATTCTCACTGCACTTCATATGTAGCAACGGTTATGATTAATAACCAGATCATTTAAAATCCGACAGTCGACAACACGTTTGAAAACGATTTTTAAGCGACTTCCAACGCGTTAGTTTTGCCTTTTGGTCGAAAGCAACGCGTTTGAAATGAAATTTGACGCCTTAGAAAGTTTTAATGCGTTAAATGCATTTTAACGCCTTGCAAGTTGAACGTGTTCATCTTTGGCATACGGTCTTTAACAGGATTAATTACCCATTTGTACTGTACTTGTATTGGACAAGCGTATGTACTCGTTGGAAGTCTAATTGACGGTCGTAACCTTGTCAATGCACAATGTGAACAATTGGACACTCTTAGTTTTCTTGATTTTGAATACTTGTGTTTACCTTGTTGAAAATGAATGCCTGGCCCTATTGGTTCATTCTTTCTTTACCTCGCTTAGTTGGACTTATCCCCGTGCCCTCGTTGTATTTTTGCGACTCTGTTAAATATAAACTGCCCGCGCATAACTTTTGATCTCCATCTTTTTTTCTTTCTTTGTATATTTTATGCCTGCAAGCAAAAGACATTATTGTTGTTGTTGTTGTTGTTGTTGTTATTATTATTATTATTTCTTATGCAAATAAACAAAGGAGAATTATGTAACACTGATCTTGCATTATTTCTTATAAATATTACATTTATATTAAAATAATATAATAAATTAGTTATGTTTTTATTATTGTATAATTAATTATTATCTATTACTGTTGTTGTCAAATACAGCGCTTCCGTATGACATTTTCATACGTTTTCTGGAGCCATTCTACTTTATTCATCAGAAAGCAACGAATCAAGCACGCCCAAATGACCTATAAGCTAGAAGACCACGACTACATATACGTTTGTTCTTGGCGGCGAAAATAGCCGGTGTCATTTGTTTACGTACGGTATAATGTGATATATGTTTTTTGAAAAATATATTGATGTGTCAGAAAATGCCGTTACTTTATTGCCTTTAACACAATAATGACTCATTCACAAGAGTCAGATTGAAGTTGTCCAAAAGGTTGCTTCCCCAGGGATTTGAACAGACCATAATGGGAAGAATTATTAGTTTATCAGAGGAGAATATGATAGAGGGCTTGTATATATTATGGAGAAGATAAGTGGGAAAACGTGTCAGAACGGCGTTCGTACAACGTCATGCTAAAGTTTAAATACACAAAATATAAAAATGTCTAAATAGAGGTGGGTGGGTGGTGGTGGTAAACAAACCACCGAAACGCACCGAAATTCCGGAACAAGGTGGAAACACCAAACTGCTGTTAAATTATATTGTATATACCATAATATATCATTGTTTGTGTATATATAATATATAACTTTGATTATTTAATATTACTAGTATAGAGTTATGTACTTTCATACTGATGAATGTAAGGATGTGTCTATCCGCCACCGAACATAACATGTACCCATCAACACCATTACAGATATGGTGGCTTATAAGTCGGACTACAAAACACCATACAAAATAATGACTTTTTCCATAGTATATATTTTATACAGCTGCTGTGTACTTAAATTTACAAAGTATATTCGCACGGCTGGCGTGAACAAACTGTCACTAACAATATTCGCACTACTATTTTTTTTTTAGATTGGGTTATATTAATTACGATATGGCGTGCAAATAATTAGATCCTACTCAGTGAATCGGTGGTTTCATGAGAGAAAACATTTGGATAACTCGATTTTACTTTAAGAGTCCAGAATTTTATTTTCAGTAGACAGCCATAACATAAGCAAAGGCATATATTCCGACTTATTGGTCACAGTAGTCGAGTGGGAAATACGTCGATCCGTCTAGCAAGAGACATAGTCTAATTCTAGTCTGCTTTTTTTACTGTTGTTTTTCTTAGTATATGCTTTAATGTCTTGAATTAAGAAAGAATTATGTTGCGCAGATTTTCTGTGCGAATGTACATAAGTATTAACATAATGGTCATTTTGGACCGAGTTTAGCGATGTAGGTCAACACCCTTTGACTTTACCCTGCTCGTCACGTGCGAGTCAACGATTTACGTAAGTGCACACGAGCGCGTGGTTGAGCCTTTCCCTGTTGACGCACAAGTGAAGTTACTATACTAGATGCCGCAGTCAGGCCAATGCACTTGTGTAGCTGCCTATGATTGTGATTATTGATCGCAACTCTACTGCATAAAATATATTATGCAGAGATATTTAGCTAGCAGAGTACATTTCATGGAGAAATTACTTCTTTGTGTAAGAATATATTATTATACTTATTCGTGACTATACTATATCATATATTTCATTTAGAATGTTTTATTTGTGCGAGAATATTTTATATTGTGGCTATTTTTATGTGAGATACATTTTTCAGCGATTGTGTGAGAATATTGTGGCCTAAGTATATTTCGTAGAGATTGTGTGAGATTACATTATTTACAGAATTATTGCGGCTTATATAACTGACAAAATGTTCGCGGATTAATGCGTATAGTATTTAGAAAGAATGTATGGGTACATACAGTGCTGGAATCAGATTACCCGAACTGTGTAACATTACAGAACAGATTAAATATTCATTTCACTTAAATGATTCGTACGGATTTGTTGAAAGGGTTCAAACAATGTATGATTTTTGAAAAACGTATCCAGGGCAATTTTGATAAATTAATAGACTTAGGGATTTTATTGGAACAACAACGATGTAGACTTAGTCAAGCTTATGACAACAGACGTGAAAAGTCATTATATGATATTGTGCAAGAAAAATGAAGTCGCAGATGTTGACTAGACCAACAGTACAGTACAAGCAGTGAATACATCAGTAATAACGTTGAAACAGTGAATACAATAGCAGTAGCAAAGTGTGTGTGTGTGTGTGTGTGTGTGTGTGTGATTTGGATTTTAAAACATAGCTTTAAAAAATTTTCAGTCATATCGCTACGATGTCTGCAGTGTGACAGTTTGTAGTAATGTCTAGCACTGTGGCGTCATGCTGCAGCCATGTAGCATCATGTCCCACCCACTCACATTATCCTGACACCAGGTCAACCAGTCCTAACACTAACCTCTTAATGCTGAGCGCCAAGCGAGGCAGCTGCTAGTACCATTTTCATAAGTCTTTGGTATGACTCGGCCGGGGTTCGAACCCATGACCTCCCGCATCCGAGGCCGACGCGCTAATCACTTAGGCCACCGGAGCTGTCCAGTAGCAAAGAACACCATGGATACCTTATTTTGAGAGATGTCTTCCGCATCATAATGTATGCGATCACCAACGACACACTATTTTACGCTATCATATATACATCTGCAATATGAAGAGTGTAAGCCATTTTCAAGAGTTCTGTTAACAGAGATTCCAATGCAAAGACAGAAACTAGGCAGCAGAAAACATTTACGCCATCGAATGTCATAAAAAAGCGGCGATCGTTTACCAGTTGGTGTAATACTTTGTTGTTGTTGCTGTAGGATTTATCTCCATTTTTCAGCACAAGATAGGCTATACATGGTGGCAGGGTCGTAGAGAGCGATCACGGGCCCTGGAGTAAGAAACACCCCGGCCTTTCCTAGTTCTTGTTCAAACAAAATTTGTCTTTTATAAAATTAAAAAGTGTTGTTCAGCCCGGGCCCCTTGTCGGCCCTGCATGGTGGTCAGTATAACTGGTGGAGGAAGAACCCTGGAAAACCCCGGGAAGAACCACCGACCCACGAGAAGCTACTGGCCAGCTTTCTCACGTATCCACGTTAGCCGTTCCTAAGACTCGAACTCACGCAGACAGAGGTGAGATGGCAGTGATCCGGAACGGTGAACGCTTTAGACCACTAGGCCACTCGGAGCCCTCTGCAATACTTTGTAATGATCAGCGTGTAGTGATTGATAAAATATTGGATTGAAGAAAATTATATTAAAACACAAACATCTATTTGACGGTAATCCTCAGTTGATGCAGCCTAATAGAAAAATAAATTGTTTACAGTAAAACTGCGATACAGATGAAAAGTATTTTACGTCAAATGCTTAAACAATCAAATATTATCCACTGAGAGTATTTCTGAAGCCTTGTATATTTGGTAATGAGTACGTACACCTGAAATTAGGTACACCATCAATCGAGATGATGATTTCCCACAAATCCATATATTTTCGAGTAAATACGCCGAAGCTACTCACAACAAGAACATAGATGATTATTCCTAGTAGAAAGAATACAACACACACACACACACACACACACACACACACACATATATATATAAATATATATATATATATATATATATATATATATATATATATATATATATATATAATGTTCAGTGTCATTAGGACGCAATTGATGCTAAGGCGTATGCATGAATAAATATGAAGTCTGCGACAGAATATGCTGTTACGAATACTATAAATCGCATTTCTCTTCGCGTTACGTGTTGGTCTCGGTGCTCGAGACCGCCCCGATGGCCTAAGTGGTTAGAGCGTCCGCCTCGGATGCGGGAGGTCGCAGGTTCTAACCTTGGCCGAGCCATACCAGAGACTTATAAACATGGTAATAGCTTGGCCCTCAACAATAAGAGGTTGGTGTTAGGACTGGTCGGCCTGGTGTCAGGATAATGTGACATGATGCTACATGTCTGCAGCATGATGCCCCAGTGCTAGACATCACTGTAAACCGCCACACCGCAGGCATGACTGAAATTGTTAAAGCAACGTTAAAATACCCCAAAACACCAACATTCGGAGCTTGACCATGCCTTAAATGTTTTCAGAGTAAAGTAGCGTAATCAGCTTGCTGACCATGCAGATCTATTAGCGAGTATTATGGTGCGTGTCGTACATGGCAAATAGCATCTCGTAAATTTCTTTTTCATAGGATAATATTTTCACGGTAAAATACATTATTTCCAACTGAAGTTTAGTTATATACTTATTGCAATATTTTACCTGCATTTTTATTGTGTTCAGAATATTTCACACATGTATAGTTTTTAATATTCATTTCAGAGTCTGTTTCAACAAAAGGATAATAATCGTTTTCCAAATTCATTTGATAAAGATCATTTTGGTACAGTTCTCAATCCATCTACTCTGCTATGTAATTATATTAAATGATCAAAGATATGAATTATGCCTACTCAACCAATGATACACTATGGCATACACTGTATAATTTAAGTGCTTTTCGGCATTTACACTGTGTTCCGGTGTTTAGGCGATTACACTGTGTTTCGCTGTTTTTATCCACCGTCGAAAAGGTTATGGCTTTGTAGAATGCGATACGTCGACCCTGATATACATTTCTAGGTGTTGATGTCTTACTGCCATAATGCTCAATATCCTGTTCGTCTGCTTTGCCAGGAAAAAAAAGTGGCACATTTTCTAGGATATCTCAAATGCTTGTAGTTGGCAATTCATATTGTCACTATTGCCTAGATTAGAGTCTGATTGCTTTAGTCTTTTTTCCATTTTAATGCCTTTCTTAGCCACCGAAGTACTGGCTGAATGTGGTTAGATATATTCGTTAAGTTTGTAACATAATGTGCATGTACATTAATATAATCCAGTTCACAGTAAGGTCGTAAGAGTTATCACCCTTATACTATTCTAATTGATTTGCTACTCTTCATTTATACAAAGAGAATGGTGGAACATGTACAAGATCTGAGTGGATAAACATATTGAGCACACATTATGTCTTATTTGTTGACCCATTAATCGATATTTCGCCTGTCTTTCATAAAACGTTTTAAGTATTGACCCCTGACCCTAGTGAACAATGTCTCGTATTTCTTAACGACGAATTTTCTTTTTCTTCCTCAGATAGATTTAAATCCGAGGCAAATAAATGAAGATACTGAACTATACCTGTTTCACTGGCACAAAAGGAGATTCCATTTTGCTGCGATAACAAATCTACTTTTCCCACAATCGAGAAAACGTATTCGTTCCACTCTCTACCATAATGGTAAAAGCTGTCTCACTTTCGAATTTGTTGTATTGTCACGTTTAAGTTACAATATCAACATGACTTGAGTACGGCAAATACATGCGAGAAATAAATATTTGCTCAGTGATTCACATGATATTTCTCTACCTAAATAATGCCTTCCTTATACAGCAAAAATTTAGTTTCCTTAGACTGAGCGGTCACTGTAGATTTGATAACCCTATCTACACCTTGAAGTATCGAGCAGATATTTCTGTGCTTCGGATCTGTGGATTTCATTGGATGCGGCGGCAAGCCGCATCCTATCAAAATTAAGTTGTTCAAATTTGAACTCTGTTCCTACATGATCGAGACAAGAGTAGCACACAATTTGAATGGATTGATAAATAAGCAATTTTCCCCTGCCGGTCCGTGTTTGCACAATTATCTTTCACTCAAATAAACCTGTAATGGCTTCCCTCTGGTGCATAGTCATACTTTCGATGTTAAACTTACAAAGTATCCTTTTTAGGTCAATCGCCTACAACATTTTCGGCCGATGTACAATGTATCACGCTATTAGTTAGTTGGCATTACATACTATAGGAGACAACACATGAACTCCAATAGATGTAGTTAGGACAATGCACCAATATATCTGTTCGATCCGCCAAGATGTAGATAGGGTTATCATATCGGAACCTTGGCTGGCGAAGACGGGAAGATAGTTGTAGCCTTATGTCCCAGACGGGACGAAGATGACTAACTATTGTGAACAGGTGATTGCTGAGTAAAGGTGACTGGGAGGACATGTTTTCCTGTATTTGTATTTACTATATATTACAGGTGATCGCTGAGTAAAGGTGACTGGGAGGACATGTTTTCCTGTATATTTACTGTATATTATAGCAGTAGAAGAAGCCATTCACAAGTGTCGATTTCTTTTCAAGGTCGTGGGAGAAGATGGCTGTAAAACAGGCTTCCTTAAATCATATTATTTGCCGGATATTACCGGCAGTTGAAAGGTTTTGACCGGCACATACACTGACCAACTGGACATTGATCATAGGATATCCAAAATATCATTATATCAAATTGTTTATCCTTTAAACTGTGAAATAAACACCGCAACGAAGTAAAATGTAAATGTCACTCTGTCTAGTTAACAGATTGTTTCTTTGTTTGACAATCTATAACAGTGTCGCCAACTAAACTTAATTCAAAAGTAACTATGTCTTGTTTATACTTTATTTTTCCACGGGCAATCAGTAGAGGTGTCACCAACTAAACTTGCTACCGCTTAATTGCCTGAAGGCTATGCTACTCACAGTTAGCTGGTTAAATCGTGGTAAAGAAGGGCACTTTAATCCTTTAGTGAACAATAGTCTGGTGGATTTCAAAGGTCGACTTCTCAGTAAAGATGCGCATTTTTTAGTTGTGAGGCTTATATATGCCAGATAAAACAATAAAATGTATCAGTTATAGAGGTTAGAGAGTTACTACTTACTACATCATAACATACGCATAATGGACACGAAAACTGTAACCCTTAGTGACGGATTTATTATTTTACTGCCCCTATAAACTGTCCTAGTAGCTGCAAGTCCACAACAAAACCTTAAAATCAGAACCTTTAAAGACCTTTATATCTTCAAATAATGGCAAACTGTAAATAGAGGATAATTTCTTTGGGTTTTTTGTTTTGTTTTTGCTTCTTTTTATTACAAAATGAAGTTTTGAAGAAAACCATATCTACACACTTTAGAATCTGTCGCCCCTGAATTTGGTCGCCCTAGGCAGTTGCCCTGTCTGTCGCATGAGCAATCCGCCACTTCTCTTAGCCGGTTTCGAAGACAATATATTTACTTCCATTACCATGAAGGAGTGTGTTGGTGGATTTTTGACATCATAGGGAAGCTGTGCATCTCTGAGCTACACACCAGTTTTGGGCTGCTCTGGAATGTGTTTCTTATTGGTACATATGTCGGCGGTCACTTTACAGGATTAGAACTGAAGTGTTGGTCACGTGACATTGACGTTCCAGTCAAAGTAGTACAGTGCATACGGATTATTAGTGCAGACGCACATGATAGTTTCCTCGACCGCGTGATTTTGAATGCATTTAATCTGTCAGAGTCTGATACTTTTGCTCGAAATGCTGGTGACATGCCACAACTTGGTTATGATCACGTGGGCACTTTGACTGCTCATTATAGTCAGCCAAGAGAGAACAGTGATGCAATCACAGTCCCGATCAAGTAATGAGTAGAGGATTCTCTCGTACTTTTATCACAGTCTCTATCAAGTAATGAGTGGAGGATTCTCTCGTACTTCGATCAAAGTCCCGATCAAGTAATGAGTGGAGGATTCTCATGTACTTTGATCACAGTCCCGATCAAGTAATGAGCGAAGGATTCTCACGTAATTTGATCAAAGTCCCGATCAAGTAAAGAGTGGAGGATTGTCACGACTCCCAATCGACCGGAATTCCCTAATCAACTGTCTGTCTGTCGCCATCTTTGACTACTTATACTGTGACACAAGAATTAAGTTCTTTTACCTACACTCAAGGTTTTTACTGCCCTACTACGAGATAGTCCCACACGTGTTTACCTTATTTCTAGTATGGCCCTACTCAATTAACCCAGAATAACCTTTGCACCAACAGTCAATAAACAGGCAGTCCCCCACTGAAATTTCTCTCCCCAAATTAGCGTAACAATTACACACAAACAAGGCGAAATTTACTGCTGCAGGGTTGGCCTGACTATCTCTCCCAAGAGAATACAAAGGTAAATTTTTTCTCACTTCACGAATTTCGAATACTACCCGAGCACAAGGGAAATTGCATCAATCTCTTACAATATTTTCATCACAATATGAAAACAAATGACAAGAAAATTGCATGCACAATATATATATATAATAAGCAGGCAATGATTCGATTCACTCTGATCTCTGTTTCTTCAAAAGTACTATTGCAATTATCAATTTTCTGTTCTATATTTGCTCAGACCTTTTTACTCGAATACAAATGTTCAGATCCCCGGACGAGCGCCCACTTTGTCACGACTCGCCTCCCAGCTTTGTTGGGGTGGGTGTCATGGGTTTGGTTATCGTTATCTAGAGGTGATCGCCTACGGTGTAATTTGCCCGGAGCGAGTATCAATAGAAATTGTGAAATTTACAGGTGGAATAGATAAAGATCTGAGCAGGTATATAGAACAAAAAGACACGAGCCCCCGTACATGTACATACCATAACATTTAATCAAAAATTCATAGACAATAAAATTCAGAAACAATTGTAATAATACATTACATTAGCAAGATACACTTCCTTGATTCAAATTTTCAAACGAGTTTCAAAATACAAATATGCTTTTACTATAGCCGATCTGTTAAGCGATAGAATTTAAATCATCATCAAACCGAGTGAAATCGAACACTGCTTTGTGCAGATTCATGACCTGATAGTTTTTGCATCAGTCCAATCTCTCCGACTGTTCCTTTGGCTTCCTTGTGCCTGTAAGTCTGGGTCCTTCCACTTTCCCCTTTTTTTCCACAATCTCAGGTGTATTGCTGCCTTTAGCCTTCCAACCTGTGTGGTCACTTTGGCTTGCAAATTCGTGATTCGTCACGTAGACCCTGGTGGCTTGCAAATCCGTGATACGTCACGTAGACCCTGGTGGGACAAATCTCACCTTGTAAAAGTAAACAAACGACACCCTAAGTGTTCTGCTGTATACCCCTCCTGAGAAGAGCTGCTAATCTTTTCTTGTTACTGTCAGATAAATTCTATCCTAATTCAAACAGATCCTACGGCCATCTGGTCTTACCTAAACAATGTGGACCGTACAAACCTAGCTCCCTAAGGTTAATGTACTCCCAATGGCTATTTCAATTACTGGCGGACATTACACAAATGACTGAATGAAATTCCTTACACTACGGTATTTATAACAACAATCAAGTAGTTATCATACGTGAACTTGTATCGGACAATTCACACGGGTTCTCGCATCTCAACTAAAATAAGGCATGAAATTCTAGATAGCTAATTTCCTATATAAAATAAGGCATGAAATTCTAGATACGTAATTTCCTAGAATAATCGAGACTATACCTTCAAACGAGCCGTCAATGTATATATAAAGAAACATATCATTGTACAGACTCAGATAAACGAACTCAACACAGTTATACCATATCAAGAAAATTGATCTACGAATTTAAACAAATAAATCCATGCAAATACAAGCAAATAAATCAAACAGATCATCATAGCAGTATCAACGAATTACATAAAAATTGATGCAAATACCTTGTGCTTTCAAGCTTTTGTGTCTGTCGATTTTTCCAGACAGTCGCTTCCCCTGGATGATTTTACGAGTGAATTTACTTCTTAAATCCCTCGGAGTCCCCTTACATTTGTTTCTCTTGCAAAAAAAAAGCGTAGACTGATTTCAAATTTGCTATTAGCACATTTAAACTGAGAGTTTTCATGTGAAACCACGCCCCCTTCACAGCGTGACCAATCTGGATGAAATATACAATTCCCGCCTGAACTAGGCTCAAGCAGTGCAGTTCGCCTGACAAACATTGATTTCCCAACTGATTCCTGGTAACTTTCTGAAATGACAGCTTTCCATACCGATCAGAACTTGACCCCTATCCTGTTCAGTTTAAACAAACGTAGCCTTAATCAAAAATCGCTAAACTCATGACAGAGACTGTACCAATCCGTGCATTACGGCTATTTAAACATGCGTCTGCCCCTATAAATCTAACTAATCGTTCACCTATCCAACTTAATGCTAGATGGACATAAATTTGCACCCTTACAAGGATTCTCACGTACTTTGATCACAGTCCCTATCAAGTAATAAGCGGTGGATTCTCACGTACTTTGATTACAGTCCCGATCAAGTAATGAGTGGAGGAATCTCACGTACTTTGATTACAGTCCCAATCAAGTAATGAGTGGAGGGATTCTCGCGTACTTTGATCACAGTCCCGATCAAGTAATGAATGGAGGATTCTCGCGTACTTTGATCACAGTCCCCATCAAGTAATGAGTGGAGGATTCTCACGTACCTTGATCACAGCCCCTATTGTTACGTATCGGCTCGTTCAAAAGTAACAAAAGAAAAGAGTGAAGACAACAAGCTTTGTAAGTTTTAACAAAAATTATTTATTTCCCTAGAAAACACGGTGAAAAGGTGAAAAGATGAAATAGGACTTACGGTTTGTGAAGAAAATCCAAACATTTATCCTAGTACTGAAAAAATACAAGTCCTATCACTAAATAACTTTAACTGAATCCAGGTTTGAATCTTGATGACGTTCCAAGATGGAGGATGATGACGTCAGACGAAGTCTTTACACAACTGTCCAGAATTTCACGTTGAACCACAATTTGTACTGTACTATTTCAATTTAGAATGAAATTCACTGAATGTCTTTGTCTTAAACCACTTGTGTAGTTCTCCAGGGAAAAATAAATTATTATTTAAAAAGTAGATGAACTCCTATAGCTGTCATCTATAACAAGACACATTTCGAGCTCTACAGATGTAAAGAAAAATAAACTCTTTTCAGCACAAGGAAAATAATACCTTCTTCTCAAGGTATAAGAACTACTCTGACTATTTCACAGGGACCTAAGTGTTTAAAAACCGAACCAAAACGTTATTTCATGCACACGCACGAAGAACGCGTGGTTATTTCATCATCTAACAATCGCAGTTTCACGTGGGTCAGGAAATGACTTTGGCAATAACCATTCGTTTTCGCGTAGTGTTTACTCAAATCGACAAACTATGGCATGCAAAAATCGTGCTTTTGCGAGTCATACTACGTTCTAAATAAACACGATGTTTCTTTCAAAAATATCAGATCCCGTGAACATAATCATCATCATAATAAAATATAATGATACAAAAATGAAATAAAAAGAATCAAATTTTAACACACAATTAATTAAACTACATGGTCGTAACACTATCAAGTAATGAAGGGTGGATTCTCACGTATTTTGATTACAGTCCCGATCAAGTAATGAGTGGAGGATTCTCGCGTACTTTGATCACAGTCCCGATCAAATAATGAGTGGAGGATTCTCGCGTACTCTGATCAAAGTCCCGATCAAGTAAAGAGTGGAGGATCCTCACGTACTTTGGTCAAAGTACCGATCAAGTAATGAGCGTAGGATTCTTATGTACTTTGATTAAGTCCCGATCAAGTAATGAGTGGAGGATTCTCACGTACTTTGGTTACAGTCCCGATCAAATAATGAGTGGAGGATTCTCATGTACTTTGATCACAGTCCCGATCTAGGAATCAGCGGAGGATTCTCGAGTACTTTGATCAAAGTCCCGATCATGTAATGAGTGGATGATCCTCACGTACTTTGATCAAAGTCCCGACCAAGTAATGAGTGAAGGATTCGCACTTACTTTGATCAAAGTCCCTATCAAGTAATGAGTGGAAGATTCCCACGTACTTTGATCACAGCCTCGATCAAGTAAAGAGTGGAGGATTCTCACGTGCTTTGATCAAAGTACCGATGAAGTAATGAGCGGAGGATTCTCACGTACTTTGATCACAGTCCCTATCAAGTAATGAGTGCAGGATTCTCACGTACATTGATTACAGTCCCAATCAAGTAACGAGTGGAGGATTCTCACGTACATTGATTACAGTCCCGATCAAGTAATGAGCGGAGGATTCTCACGTAATTTGATCAAAGTCTCGATCAAATAAGGAGTGGAGAATCCTCACGTACTTTGATCAAAGTCCCGATCAAGTAATGAGTGGAGGATCCTCAAGTACTTTGATCAAAGTCCCGATCAAGTAATAAGTGGAGGATTCTCACGTACTTTGATTACAGTCCCGATCAAGTAATCAGTGGAGGATTCTCACGTACTTTGATCACAGTCCCGATCAAGTAATGAGTGGAGGATTCTCACGTACTTTGATGACAGTCCCGATCAAGTAATGAGCGGAGGATCCTCGCGTACTTTGATCAAAGTCCCGATCAAGTAATGAGCAAAGGATTCTCACGTACTTTGATTACAGTCCCGATCAAGTAATGAGTGGAGGATTCTCACGTACTTTGATCAAAGTACCGATCCCGATCAAATATTGAGTGGAGGATTCTCACGTACTTTGATCACAGTCCCGATCAAGTAATGAGTGGAGGATTCTCAGGTACTTTGATCACAGTCCCGATCAAGTAATGAGTGGAGGATTCTCACGTACTTTGTGTAAGACAATTATAGAGGACTGTCAGCAGCTGAATCATTGACAAAAGTAGTTAGAAATGAAAGAACTTCACGCGAATGTTATTCGTTTGATAGAAAGTTCACAAGTACTTCCAGTGTCAAGCGTGGTGTGCGAATGTAATGATTGCACCTGAACTCATCAAGTCAAAGCTGTGGCGCAAGCTGAGTGTAGACGCTCTTGATGAATATTTGAGAATAAATCTTGCTGGAGTTGATATAAAAGATCTTGAACCGATGGCAGCAGTCGGGAAGTGGAAGAGAAATCGAAATAGATATCTGTATCAACACAAGAAAGAGAACATTTTCGCCAAACCGATGACCTTGAAGTGAGTTGATATATCATAGTGCAAATGTGGCAACGTTATGATTGGTGACAAGAATATTGCGTAAAAAAAAATAAAACAATTGTGCCGAAATCAATGGCTTACATAGAGATACACTTATAGATTGCTGTGTCCATCTGGTGGGCCTGACGGAGAGGTGGAAATTTTGGGTGGGGTGGGGTGGGGTAATAAATATATTATACAAGCAGCAGAATTATGTTTATTTATTGAATCAGTTAAAATATAATGTTCAACTTGGTAAAAATTAAAGATCCTCAGTGTAGCCATATGTGACTTTGACAACAAAGCAAACCCGGTCACAGTGGACTATTATTAAAATGTTTTTGAAGTTGATTGACTTTATAATAAAACAGCCAAAGAAGTGATCTTGAAAGTGAAAGCTTACATGACCAGGTATGGAATACTCCATGAACTTATGTCGGACTAAATACTGTTGTTCTCAGGAAGAGATTTTGCAGAATTTACTACCGGATTTCCTGAATACACCAACGGAATGATTTCATTTGTCATATGCACAATATACATTTCATGGGCGTACAAGAATTTTACCAGATCCAATTTTTCAAAAAAACAAAACAAACGGAAACGAGTTAACTAAGAATCTAAAACCATTACATACCTGATGCATCGTTAGGGTTAAGTCCGGTGACAAAAGTAGCACATGGCGCGAGACATATGTAGAAGGAAAAGTTGACATTTGCTCCTACTAGATTCGTATAGAAAATAGTGGTTTGTGTCGCAGAATATTTTATAGACCCTGATCTTCAGGCATACACACAACACCAGATGTATTGCATACGCCAGATATAATGTTACCTTGTCAAACAAGCAAAACACAGAAAATCTTGTATCACAAGAAACTGAAAACACTCAGAGTGGTATAAAGATTACTTCTCAAAGTAAAACTGGAATACACACACCACAACCAAACTTCAGTAGACAAGAACCGTCGGATAATAATGGTGGATTTCTAGACACGTGTCAGACATCTAAAGGGAGATGCGTAAAAAAAAACTTGTGTATTTAAAAGACTATACCACTTAAATTGAGCAAGTATGTTAATTCCGTGGACAGTGATCCAGAAATAAGTTAGAGTAGTTAAAGTAGATTACGTCAGACAGGACTTAAAAATAATTCATTTTAGTTTTTCATTTTGCTTGTGATACCTGGTCACACTGACTGTTCCTATTTGAAACGATAATTTTGTTATTTCATTATTTATTGTAGATGCATAAGGGTGAAAATTATGGTCATTTTTTTATTTGTAGTCAATTTTGGACATTTATATAAAGTCCTACATTGACACTTAAAAAATCCCCCCAAACCCTCAGAATATTGCTTGGTATTACCAGAGAACTTCATAGCCAGTCGAATGTGTGGTTTAGTAAAGGATGATGGTTATCTCTGTTGAATAAGCCTGAGGCAGATCTTGTGCTCGATAATAAGACAGAAAATACTGATGATATGTAATATTTACTCAGACGATAGTAATCATAATACAGATTCGAACTGTCAACACAAACTGATTGTAGAACGAACAGTAATCACGATACAGACTTGTACTGTCAACACAGACTGATAGTAAGCAAACAGTAATCATGATACAGACTTGAATTATCAGCATAGACTGTTTAGTAGAAGCAACAGCAATCACGATACAGACTTGAATTATCAACATAGACTGATAGTAGAACAAACAGTAATCACGATACAGACTTGAACTATCAACACATACTGATAGTAGAACGAACAGTAATCATGATACAGACTTGAACTATCAACACAGACTGATAGTAGAATAAACAGTAATCACTATACAGACTCGAACTATCAACACAGACTGATAGCAGAACGAACAGCAATCACGATACAGACTTGAACTATCAACATAGACTGATAGTAGAACGAACAGTAATCATGATACAGACTCAAACTATCAACACAAACTGATAGTAGAACAAAGACTTGAACTATCAGCATAGACTGATGGTAGAACGAACAGTAATCACGATACATACTTGAACTATCAACACAGACGGATAGTAGAACGAACAGTAATCATGATACAGACTTGTACTATCAAACCAGACTGATAGTAGAACAAACGGTAATCATGGTACAGACTCGAACTATCAACATAGTGTTATGTATATGTAATTTAATTACTTGTGTGTTAGTTTTAAATTCTCTTTTATTATATTTTTATTTCATTACATGTTATTGTAATGATAATTTTATTCACTGGATTTGACATTTTTCCAGAAAATTCAGTTCAGTTCTGTTAAACCTGATAAACAAGCATTAGTAGAAACATTGTATCTTTGGTTGACCTAGATTCAGAGCCAGTTTCAGCTTTGGAGTAAACAACTTTTTTTATTATTGAATCTTATAGTAAGTTTCATTTAGTAGAGTCAAATCCGTACATAGCATACGTTATAGTCGCATGTAATGTTTCTACGTCGCTTGAAAGGAAGTGATCACGTGACCCTATCAGGTGATCCGTTCTGCGTTGTAGTTAGGCTTAAAACTCAAGTTATTATAGTGATTTTGGCCAGTCTTGCATTTAACCTTTGGAACTCAAAGGTGTTTTTTTTTGTGACCAGTTTGAGTTGAATTTTTATTTTAATTCAATTTAAAGTAATTTATTTCCCTGGAAATTACTAGTGCTCATCAGAATTCTTGGACAAAGACATTTATTGGAAATTATTCGGAATTCCAAACTGGAATATTATTCTTGGTGATTCAACAAGGAACTGTTGACACATCAGGACAAAGCAGGTTATCTAAGACGTCATCGCCTCCCATCTTGGAACTTCATCGGGATTCGAACTGTGATTCACTTAAGACTTTTCATTGATAGGACTTACATTTATTAATTCTAGGATTAATTTTGGATTAGTTTCATAAACCGTAGGTCCTTTTTCTTATTTTTACCTTGTTTTCCTGGGAAATAAATTATCTTGTTAAATTTTACAAAGCTTGTTGGCTTCACTCTTTTCTTTGTTACTTTTGTACTAGCCTAGACACGTAACAATAGACTAATAGTAGAATTAATAGTAATCGTAATACAGACTTGAACTACCAACACAGACCGATAGTAGAACGAACAGTAATCACGATACAGACTCGAACTATCAACACAGTCTGATAGTAGAACAAACAGTAATCAACAGTAATCACGATACAGACTTGAACTATCAACATAGACTAATAATAGAACGAACAGTAATCACGATACAGACTTGAACTATCAACATAGACTGATAGTTGAACAAACGGTAATCACGATACAGACTATATCAACACAGACTGATAGTATAATTAATAGTAACTATGATACAGACTTGAATTATCGACTCAGACTGATAGTAGATTGAAACATAAACTAAATTAAATGAATTATCCAAAGTACATTTTCTTACCGTCTTTCTATCCTACTGTACGAAGTAAACAATAAGGCCACTTAGAACAAGTAATTCCCTCTTTGGGTTTCTGCTAGGAGTTGGGTTTTTCTTTTTCTTGCTGAATTTTTGTTGTTCACCCTCGCTGAAGTCCCTTTGCAGGTTCTAAAGAAGGTGTTCCAGAAAACTGTGTGTATTTAATACGAGTAGTATTTAAACTAATTTCAGTGTTGGTGAAAGAAACTGAGAGTTATTCATGGATGGTACATTTTTCTAAAAGCGCTCAATCTTCAAAATTGTTCATAATATATTAATAGCTGTTAAAGAGGATACTTTCAACATCAGGTCATATTGGGAATGCAGTTCTGTTGGAAGTAAAAATTGTCAGTTTGCAGCAATTTGTACAGCAGCACTCATTCGTATTGCAGTGTAGCTACATGTTCAAAACGTCAGAAGTAAATTTTTTTTATTAAGAGTCATGTTTGGAAATGAACTACGAATATAGTAAGAACGATGATGAAAATTGAAAGAGTATGTACTGTCCAACAATAACTATCAGTTTTCTGAAGTACCGTCTTATAAGTCGAGTCAAACTGCAACCCCACCCCCACCCCAAAGATCCTGATATGCCGTAGCATAATTTGCATGCAGACCAGGGTGTATGTTCTATGTTATTCTAATTATTCCTAACAAACTGCACAGACCCAGATCTGCCGGCGCATTATGGCAGGCAGATCTGGGTCTGTGCAGTTTGCAGTTGGACTTGACTTAATAAACGAGCATAGACAATAGAAATTATAGTTCCAACATTAAAATTTGTTCATATGTTCACCGGGTCAAAAACACAATTTATCCTGAACATTTTCTGTAGAGCTTGCAAAGGAATTTATATTAGTGTAATCAATAACAAAATAAATAAAAAGTAACTTGGAGTTTAAATGAAGGGTTTTGCAAGTTTATGAGCTATGTCCTTCTATGCGCCATATCTGCCTATTTAGTTGCTACGCGCATTCGTTCTGAATTCAAAGAATGGTAATCTATCATGAGATACCAGTCATTAATACTTCAAAGTATTTTTTCAATAATCTTCCTTTCGGTTAGTTTGGTAAATATTTGTTCATTCTGGATGTTTGTTTGCCTTTTTTGGCTATAGCACGTATTCCCCATTTATAGATTGATTAATTATTTAGCTCCCCCAAAAGTGCATTATTCCGCTTTAATATACGCGTCCCTCTTTCTTAAAAAAAATATAAACAAGTGTCAGCTTTGGCTTATTATGTGCAAATAAGGAATTCTATTAAGAAAACACAGTCTACACACTTTACTGTCTAATTTTACCCATACACTGTCCGAAAATAAACAAATTTAACATACACATACACGCTAAAAACCTCGCAGGTGGCATACCTTCTTAGTCTACGAATTTCTATACACATGTATATCTTGGGGTGGGTGGGGGAAACGGGCATCAGAACATGTCGTGTTTTGTTGCTGGATCTTAGTGATGTTTTAATTTTCAAATCAACAACTGGTAACTATAAATTACATGTACATAAAAGTGTACTGACAAAGAACAAGGTAAAGGTGCCAGGGAAGGGGATCTCAAATAGAGGAATCGTCCTTAGTTACCGTCACGTGCTGAGTGCATCTATTTGGCAGAATAAGATAATTTTCTTTTTATTTTATTGTATCTTGTCAATGTTTTGTGAAAGAAAGAAAGACACACAAAGTAAAAGGAAAAACAATTAATTTTCTTTTGTTATAGGAATTTAACAAATCCTACAATAATGTAAGATACTTGTTTTGCAAGCATCGACTTTCTTATATTGTATATTTTCCGTTTTTTTATGTATGCAATACTGTCATATATATATATATATATATATATATATATATATATATATATATATATATATATATATATATATTGTTACGTGTAGGCTCGTACAAATGTAACAAAAGGAAAAAGTGAAGTCAACAAGCTTTGTAAATTTTAACAAAATAATTTATTTCTCTAGAAAACAATGTAAAAATAGGAAATAGGACTTACGGTTTGTGAATATAATCCAAAAATTAATCCTAAAGTTGAAAAAATATAAGTCCTATCACTAAACAGTTCTAATTGAATCCAGGCTCGAATCTCGATGAAATTCCAATATGGAGGCGATGACGTCAGATGAGGTCGTTGTACTTATAGCAACAGATCCTCGTTGAATCACAGTTTGTTTCCGTTTAGAATTCCAGAATAAATTTCCACTGAATGTCTTTGTCCAAGTATTTTATAAAAAGAAGAAGCACTTGTATAGTTTTCTAGAGAATAAATTATTAAATCCCCAAATAAACTGGCTTCAACAATAAAACACCTTGAGCCAAGTGGTCCACAGCCCTCGCTTTTATCGATCACTGCCATCTCACATCTGTCCGCGTGGGTTTTAGTCTCGGGCTCGGCCAGTGCGGGTATGTGAGAAAGCATGTCACTAGCTTCCCGTGGGTCGGTGGTTCTTACCGGGGTTTTCCCGGCTTCTTCCTTCATTAGTTATGCTGGCCGCCATGTATAGTTTATCTTGCACTGGCTTCGAAATTGTATATTCTTTCTTTACAAATAAAAATTCATTTTAGACTTTGTATCAGCGTTATTTACTTTATTTTCCTAGCTGCAAATTTGTACCCCGGTTTTTGGTGCTGCGACTCCCAAATTTTGGACACTTGGGATCCAAGAATCACCCTTTATTAGATCTGGCGGGAACACATGGAATGTGTCAAGTGACAGTCATTAGTAATATGTAAACTAACAATCATTGTCTGTTTGTCACTGGTCATCGGGAAATGCGCCAAGTGATGGTCATAAAAATTATGTTACAAGGCACTGGGTCACCAGGCACCGGACACCCACTACGACACCTTGGATGACATTGCCGTGGGTCTATTAATTGGTTCATCTGGCACACCGTAAATCAGATCGGGTCTTATTATCGAGAGAAGGGGACGAGGACCGCCACTTGATACCTCAAACAACTGTTTAATCCCGTCTCTCACCCACCTTCCTTCCCATGAGCAGTGACGGGATGACGATCCCTGAGTCACAATGTCTCGTTCTTCAACGAGGAGATAAGATGGAATAATACAACCTCGCCCTGAGAGCAAAGATAATAGGATGAACAACGCATGATTTTGTTTGACACAGATGCGATCCCTGAAGAACCAGTTATTTTGGGTCCTTTTCTTCTTTTAGGCTTTCCATCTTCATCCTCCCCTACGTGTCTGATGATCGAGGAGGTGGAAGTGTAAGCTTTTGGTAAGCAAGTAGACGATAGTTATCACTCCTTTCCCCATATATGTCTCCAAAGCCTTCGGATCGTCGGATGCTAGGATACTCTCCAGTTTCAATAGGATCTCCGGAGCACATCCTAAAATGGAATTTTAAAATAAGAAAGAAAAGAGAATAGCTAAGCCAGAGTGACTCCTATAAGTAAACTAAAGCAGAATGACAGCTTCAACCTGTTGCAACAAAACGCATTATACATGGACACTTCTCCCCTACAATCAACTGGTCAATCACGCAGGTACCTACCTATTGCTACCACGTCGAAGAAACTGCAGGTAGAAGGGATATTGACTCTTATTGGCTGCCGGGCAGTTTTCCACATAAACCGTCACACAGCGTCAGCTTCCTACTGTGAAGGAGTCAGCTTCCTACTGTTGACAATCCTCGTATATCACATTCTCTTTACCAGCCACAAGTCAACCAATCACGACGACAACGAGACTTGGCGCTTTAAAACTCTCAGCATCCAATTCTCTCAATCTGTTTCAGATCATATCAGGTCACACTGTTGCTCACATGTGTAAACTCACACTTCCATGGTAGTTACGAAGCCGAACCTTGAAGCCTTACGCCAGACAGAACAGCTCGAACAATATCAAACAGATCACTACAACTAATCAAGGATATGCAGCACTAAGTACTGTGATCAGTCAGTCTTTCAGCGATTCCCCAGTAAACGCTGCTTCATCAATCTATGCATGACGATAAGCACAGTAGACAATTACGAACGTTATGTCGGTACCCAACAGTTTTAAAAGTACACTGCAGCAAAAGCTTCTCAACAAGCAGGCAACTAAACAATCACAACTTAAAATGTCACATTTCACTTAAACAAAATGCAGAATCTTACGTCGAAAGCACTCTTTGTGAATGTTTTCAGCCGGCTATTTGAAAATCCATCACTTAATTTTAGGACTTTTTCTCTTAAAGCATATGAACCAATTCTAATTTACATAAATCTTGCTCAAAGGAGTTAATATTAGACATAATTAATCATAATTTTTGTTGCTCTTTTTAGGACAAGAGGTATCAGCCTTCACAATCAAATTTCAGGATAAAATAAAATAGTCACAAAATCGACATCACCGGACGGCACATAGCTGAGTTACTGAGATATCTTTGCGACTGTGTCCAGTGCCGGACTAAACCCTGTCGAGGCCCCTAGGCAGTCGAAATCTCGGCCTCCCCCCCCCCCGCAAATTATCTCCTAATACGTCAAGATCAAATCAATTCAGTATTATTTTGATCCTTTGTCGCGGGGCCCCTAAAAGGCATGGGGCCCATAGGCCGGTGCCTACTCTGCATATTTGGTAATTTGGCACTGACTGTCTATTCAACCCGTTTGACAAACCAACCATTCTACAGTCACGGTGATACAACTGTTGACCACCCTAATTTTTCTTTTCTATAACCGATCAATTCATTTATAAAAAAAATAAAAAACAACAACAAAAGAAATTGAAAGAAACGTAAGACTACGTAAGGACAACTGCGGTTGAAATTCGAGGAAGAGCTGCTCCGTAGCCCCTGTGCGCCCTCCTATGTTCAATTAACTTGGTTCTCTGACTAGATAGAGAATTGGCTAGCGACTCCCATTGCTACAGTTCTTATTATCCCTTCTCTTGGACTCGTGGCGCGCCTTTCGCCGTGCCATAAGCTTAATTCTGAGCCGTAATAGGATATGACAACGTTTCCCCTTCCTCCTCTGTGTCATCGCCCCAATCATATGATTCTTCTTTCTCTTGGTAGGTTCAGTTTCACTCCCACGTCGTACCAGTCGTGATTTCAATCGACTGAAGTGAACAATCGGATTAATCTTATGGTAATTTCTTGCGTAAAGGTACGTGACAATCGTTATTTTCTTAACAATGCGCCATTGACAAGTCCACTTGACTTGCAACTTAGGTGATTTGCCTTCTTTCTCAGAGTATGGTGTCAGTTTCACTACATAAGGTCATCATCATAGAAAGACTGACCATTAACCTTGAGGTCACAGGTGAACTTCTGATGCAATATTTCTACCGTACCTCACGTTGCCTTCCTATATTCTGATACGAATTAAGACTGATTCTCTAAGGTCTCGTCTTGTTTTTTGCCAACCAAACGATCTGCAGGAAGATTCATTTCTCGACCTAGCTTCAGTTTTTTCGGGGTGAATCCGTTAGAAGCGTGTTCGCCGTCAGCTGCCCTCTCCTTGATAGTCACGAACCCCCAGATCGTCAGACATTGCACTGAATGCATGTACATTTTCGTCAAAATACTCGCTTTTATACGGAGTAGAAGTAATGAACTGGACATCACTCCCAGTCTCAATAGGCTTCTTATGCTTCGTGGCAGTAGGCGGTTGGTAGTCTTTTTCTGTTCTTTCTTTTCTTCTTTTGCGACATACAGAGATTATTATTCTCTGATCAATTTTGGTTGCTATTCATCTGTATTGAAATAATATAAAGTTTTTGTCTCTGTGAAAGCCGAGCCGGGGGTGGGGTTAAACTACAAAATCTTCGTAAGGTTCGTCTTTATTTAATCAAACACACCAAACTATATATTCACGACTCCCTATAGATTTGATTTATTGTATATATTAAACGTGTAAGCCTCAATTTTTTAAACAAACTTAAATGTATATGTATGTACTTGCTGATGGCCAATTATCTAGAGCCAATAATGTCCATACAGGATGAAATAATCGAAACTTGTCAACGGTTAAGTGAATATTTTAAAATAGTGATATTTAGTGTTGAAGGTAACATATAAAACAAGGTAACGAAATAAAGCTAAATAATTCTGTAGAAATAGTTATTTTCGATGATAAAGATTTGACATGAAACTAAATCACATAATACATACGTAAGTAATGTCCAAAACATATTTAATGCATTAATAATGTTGTTCATACGCATTTTGGATAACCATTAACATTTTTTTTTTTTACTATACCCTAAATAATCATCCTGCTTGTCATGTATTCGTCAGTTGTTAACAGCCTCCGCCGTTCCACATAAACGGCACTCCGGGGATGTCATTTACACTCAAGTTTCAGTTCAGTTCTCTATCTATAACTATCAATGTTAATCCATTCATCATTTACATAGAGTTTGTTAGGTTTCACCTCTCTTCCAGACCGTGTTATATATGGGGCATCTGACCTCAAAGTCTTAGCTCCTGAGTCTGGGATAGTGTTATTGAAATGGGGTTCTCTAGGGAAAACTTTGAAATGGAATATTTTCACATTGCTGCTCGGTGTCAGCCAATACGCAAGCAGCAAATGGAGTCACATCTGACAGATTCTCCATGGTTTTATTAAGTAACCTTCGATTTCGGCGGTAAATACCACCATAACTAGTTTGTACAGAATATGACTTGCCGCTGTGAACTCTTATAACTTTCGCGGGTTTCCATGTTTTACCAAGCTGAACCCTCACAGTATCATTTACAGAAACGGGTTTAAGTACTTTTGCCGATTTGTCAAAATACTGTTTTTGTTTTAATTTCGACTGCTGCATTTTCTTTTGAACAATAGTTGGGTCAACGGTCTGTGGTTTGAGAAGTTTATTTGTAATCGGTATTATAGATTTTGTTCTTCTACCAAGTAACATTTGAGCTGGCGTATAGCCGCAAGCCAAGGGAAGTATTTCTATATTCTAACAAGGCTAAATAAATAAGGGTCCTGCTTACTGTCCCTTGCTTTGGTGAGCAATTTCTTGGCAATCGAGACTGCCTTTTATGCCAAACCATTAGACATTGCATGTAATGGACTTGACGTCCTGTGTTCGAAACCCCATTCTTTCGCAAAGTTGGCGAATTCTTGGGATGAAAATTGCGGTCCATTGTCGCTGACACAGACATCACAAATACCGTTTCGTGACGTGTACTTTCAGTTTCATGATAATTGTGATACTGTGTGTGTCAGTCAATAAGTCTATCTAAAAAAATCGACCATAATAATCAACAGTCATGAGATAATTTTTTCCATCAAATGCAAACAGGTCAGTACCAATTTTTTGATAAGGCCTTTGTGGGATGTCATGTGGGATTAAAGGTTCTTGAGCATTGGAGTCGCAGTGAGTGAGACATATCGAGCATTTTAACACATGGTCTGTAATTTCTTTGGACATGCCTGGCCAAAAAGATGCTATCTTTCGCGCGTTCTAGCGTCTTGTTTACTCCCAGATGACCAGTGTGCACAGCTCGTATCATCTCCTGCCGGAGACCTTTCGGTACAATTAACTTTTGACCTCCGAAAATTAAGTAATCTTCTACAGATAGCCCATCCCTGTGATTCCAGAACTAAAGCACATCTGTATTGCAGTCAGCGCGTGAACTAGGCCATCCCTGAGTTATAGTCTTTATCAAAGTTTGCATTTGCGGGTCAACTTTCATAACGCTCTTCAGACATTCTAACCGTGGATCTGTGACAAACAACTGTTGTTTGATCGTATGTACGTGAAGGTCGAGTCCTTCGATCAATCTTGGGTATGTGTCCGGAAGTGATTGTCTTGATAAATAATCACTAATGGGCAAATCTTTCCCTCGTACATGATGCACTTCAATATCGTACTGCTGAAGCTGCAACATCATGCGTTGAAGGCGTGGAGGGGCTGCTGAAAGGGGCTTCCTCATGATCGATTCAGTCGGCTTGTGATCTGAGTGCACCCTAACTGGTCTAGCAAAAACCAATTGGTGAAAACGTTTACAGCCAAATAGTACAACCAGCATTTCTTTTTCTATCTGAGCATACCCTATTTCTGTTTGTGTTAGGCTTTTGGATGCGAATGCTATGGGGTGACCGTCTTGCATAAGGCATGCCCCAATCCCAAATTTGGAAGCGTCTACTTCGAGTGTTAATTGCTTGGTCGAGTCAATGTAAACCAGCACAGGGTGTCGCGTGATTATATCCTTGACCTCTTGAAATGCCTTCTTCTGAGGTTCGTCCCAGATAAATTCCTCGTCTTTCTTCAAGAGGGCGCGTAAAGGGCTTGTAACCTCTGCTAAATTTGGCGCGAATTTTGAAAGATAATTAACCATTCCTAATAGGTTTTCTAATTTGGACCTGTTTTCAGGAGCATCAAGTTTAAGAATAGCCTCAACCTTGTTTTGATCGGGTTTTAAACCTGACGAGCTTATTGTATGGCCAAAGAAAGATACTTCCGTTGCGCCTATTACGCATTTGTCTGGGTTGAGACGCACACCCTTTGAGCGTGCACGTTCAAGTATACGTGTCAACATGTCATGTTCCTTGCGATAGCGTCCCCATACCAATATGTCGTCGACTATACACGCGACATTTGATAAGGCCTCAAAATTTTCATCCATTTTTATTTGAAAATATGTCTTGTGAACTTTTTATACCAAAAGGTAACCTAAGATATCGGTACCGTCCGAAAGGCGTACTGAATGTAGTTAGGTATGAAGATTCGTCTTCAAGTTTCACACTCCAGTAGCCATGTATACAGTCTAACGTGCTAAAGTACTTGGCATTGGTTAGTTTAGTTGTGACATCATCGATTGTCAACATGGGATAGTGGGGTCTAACGATTGAATCGTTTAACGCCTTTGGGTCTAGGCAAATACGCAATTTACCCGATTTCGGTTTCTGTTATTACAAGGGAGTTGACCCAATCGGTGGGTTCTGTAACCCTTTCAATAATTTTGCACTCTTCCATTCTTGTGAGTTCTTCTTTAAGCTTTGACTTTAATGCTTCTGGTACCCTTCGGGGGGGGGGGGGCCGGGAAACAGACCTATTCCCTGAAATAGGTCACTGTACGTACTTGTAACAGCTGATGTATCTAAGTCAGACTCATTATCAATTGCGTAAGTCAGCTGGACTAATTGAAGTTTGAAGGCCAATGAGAGCTGCGCCCTGACTATCTACAACGTAAAAGTATGTTTTTACAGTTTTGCCGTTGTGTGAGCAGGAAAGCATTATCTTGCCCACTACTGAAATCAAATCCCCTGTGTATGATACAAGCTTACTGTCAGGGGGTATTAAGGTGTCTTTAATATTGAGTGTTTTGTACAACGCTAGTGGAAGAATGTTTACTTGTGACCCGGCATCTATTTTAAATTTATATGGGGTTTGGGAAGGGCCAATACGTAACTGGACAAATGCACGGTCTGGAGATGAGAGAGATGAATCCCTTACCGTATCTATGTAAAATTCCTTATCATTATGTGCATTCCGTGCATTGTTAACACTCCCGTTATAATCAAATCCCTGGTCACTGTTCGATATATTATGCACAGTTTTGGATCTGCACATTTTTGCAAAATGATTAAGTTTGCCACATTGTCTGCAAGTCACACCTCTAGCTGGACATTGAGAGTTATTCGACTGGTGATTCCTGTTTCCACAATTCCCACATGGTTTGTATGTTGTGAACTGATTGGGCCTTGCGCCATTGTGATGTTGGGTCTGATGTGTCTGCGTTGACTTCAGGAATTGTTGCCAGTGATATCCCCTGGGTTTGTTTCCACCGCGTGCCTGCACTCTGTTTTTACTTTTATCGACAGCGTCTTCATCCTTGTTTGGCGAGCCGTTTGAAACAGACATCGCTGACAGTATTCAAAGTTTTGAACGATCTGGATAGCTTTGTCTAATGTCAACTTGTCTCCTTCATTAATCAGTTTCTCTCGGACTCTCTGACTGTTCGTCCCAAATATCCCTTATCATATCATCGGCATCATGAAAGTTTCAGTCTTAGCCGTGTGACATAGGAATCAATTGATTCCGCTCCTTGCACTTCCATATTGAAACGATATCGTGCAAATATGGGGTTTAACTTTGGTTGCACGTGTGCCTTGAAACAGTCATAGAATGTTTGGAGCATCTTCGCGTCTTCATTTGAAATATCAGTCCACGTTTGGTAGACGTCTCTCTCTTTGTCCCCAACCCACAACAAAAGGTACGACACCTTTTCAGCTTCTGTTTTTTCTTTAAGCGGTCCATTTAAAATCAAAGTGATATATAGTTTAAACTTTTCCCACTGTTCCTGCAAGTTCGTAGCCTCCCAGTCCATGACTGGTGGCGGAATACCGCTTAAATCCATGGTTGATTTTTTCAAATCTTAACTAATGCACACACTTTTTACTCTCCGCGCAACTCCAAGTTAATGCACTAATCCAACTTAATGCACCAATCCCACATCTGACACCATGTTGTGTTTCTTGTCCTAAACTATCTCAAGTGAGATGTGTATATTGAAACAGACACAAGCGTGTTGCTTCCAAGACTTTATTTCTAACTTTATTTCTAAAAGTGACACATATAGGCAATCCACACAGCGGGTCCCTAACAGCGCATGCGTATATACATTGGAGAAAGATGTACACATGATGTAGATTGTATAGTCCATTTCAATAACACAACAGTGCAAGAACTTATCATATCGGAACTTAAATTGGGGTGTCTTATTTTCTGTTCTTACCTTTACTGTCACGCCATCTTACATCTATTATTACGAGAAGGTGTACTTAAAATGGACCAAGTGAGATGCGTGTAGAACCTCCTTTGCAGAGACAGACGCCTACATTTCCTTCTCGAATATATGACTCTTCTTGCACAAGGGTCCGCCATTTAACGTTTCCATTAGGCAAACGGAACAATGTTTAGCGTCCTATCTGCTAATGATGCTGATGGAGGTGTTCAAAAACACAGCTTCTTACCCACAGAGGGATTCTTACCTGGGACGTCTAGCACCCGATGCTAGATTGCTAATCACTATACTCCATCCTCATCCTATTGTAGATCATTTCATGTCATGTAGAATGCCAGAGAGTAGAAGAGAAAAAAAGCAAAAAGAAACAAAAATGAAGAAGAGGCAGAAAACAGTACCAGTTTACGAAAAATCCGTATACAAGCAGCAATTCAAGAACGGTCCCTTTTACGGGAGTAACCTTCAAGTAGTAATTCGGTTACTATGCATGAAACGAAATTTAACACATTCAAACACTCTTGCCTTTAGTTTCAACAATATTATTTTAAACAATATTTATTTAAGAAAACAAATCAAAGTGCACTGAAAACTCTCCCCTATTACAAGGAAATTCCAGCAATCAATATTGACCTAAAAAGTAGGTAGATCAATAACAATCTAAATTCATTTTTACCAAAGTCTGTCTAGGAATGGAATAACCTCACATTTGCAGATTCAGAACAACCCTTCATCTATACTCCTAAAAATCATGCACAACGAGGAAGCTTGAAAAAGCACCATTCCATTTAGGAAAAAGATTAGCACAAATTATGCTCATTAGATGGTGTTTAACGATTTAAAAAGAACCCACTTGTCATTTGACAATTGGTGTCCATGCAGCTGACCAGAAACCGTAGCGCATTTTCTCTTAGACTGTATAAACATTATCTTACTATCACAAACCAAACAATTGGAATTTTGTCCATAATATAGGCATAACTGCTCTATTAATGTGTAAGAAATGTTCATTGTAACATATTCCAGCTTCAATCTTGAAATAGGGATTTTGTATAGAAAGAATTTAGTAACTTCAGTTAATTTGAAACTGCTTGCATTGCCAATATGATAGCAAAGTTTAGAAAAGACGGCGCCAGTATTTGGACGATTCCAATTACTTGTATTGTTAATGTATCCATGTCAAATGGTGCAAAGAAATACAGGCCTGTTAATTTACTCAGTATTGTGTTAAAGATTCTCGAAAGAGCAGTCTATGTTCAACTTAAGATTTTGTTACCCAAGAAGAAGTTACTTTAGGAACTGCAGTCAGGTTTAAGTGGAATGTATCTTGCTGATACATGTTTGATACACCTTTTTGTTCAGACGTACAAAAATTTCCACAATGGAATTACTATGCTTGGCTTACAACAAGCTGTCGATGCAATAAGTTGTGAAATATTGTGTACAAAATTTATTAGGGCTAGGAGTTAGTCCTTTGCATGCTTTGAATCAGATCTCCACTGTTCCACGTAGGACAGTGGAATATATATATATATATATATATATATATATATATATATATATATATATATATATATATATAAAATCTGATTTTTGTCATGATTCTAAGTGGCAAAGCAAACAAGATCTTTAATAAAATTTAAGTTCAAAACATACTCTTGTTTACAGTTTGATGGAATTTTCCATTAGTAAATATTTTTGCGTCATGGGTTAGGTGATAGTGTGTTTATATTTTTTTAAATATCAGCTTGGGAACCTATGATCAGAGTGTATATTCGTGTTCAGTTATAACTGAGAGAAATTATTTAAATTATTAATTGGAATTACAAGTACTCACTGGCTTTTAGGAGTAAAACATTGCTTTGGGATTATTGAGGACTTATTCAATGTAGACTGTCTGGATTATGTCATTGTGATACATCAAGACATTCAAGACTATTCAAATTCATTCGGAACATTCTATACTTCAGTATTTGTGATATAATATTTAGGATCATCTGGGTTTTGATTCACAATGCTGTTTTCTTTTAAATTTTCAATTTGTATTCTATTGAAATAAATTATTTGTTGATTTTGCTAAACTTGTTGGTTTTGATTCTTTCTGTTGCATAGTTTAAGACCACAGAGAATGCATAAATTAATATTAATTACATAGACTATGTAATCTGGGGTGTTCAAATACCGGACGATCAACACCAATAGTAATAATATGGCTGCAGATAAAAGACATGCAAACAAAATCCAGCTTGAGACTGTCTAGCCATAACTCTTTTAATAAACAATAGTTTGAGACTTGCTACTTAATTGCTTAAAATTATAAGGTACTCCTTTTTATACAGCGCACACAATGTGAACAGGGGTGATCGGAAGAAAAGCGGAGGGATATACTCTACAACAACATTAAAATGACGGACGAGCTGGAAGACGTCTACAAATATGTTGTTGTTGGCGGGGGAATAGCTGGTGTCACTTGTGTAGAAACGGTATAATGTGATGTACATATTTGTAAGAATATAAAGATATATAAAAAATGTCGCAATCATATTTTTTTTTTTCGTATGCAGCAACGACTAGAGGTGCGGACTTGAAAAGGCTGTCACTTGTGTAAAAACGATCTAAAGTGATATATACACTTGGAAGAGTAAAAAGATGTATAAAAAAATTCGTGGTTACTAGAAACAATGAAATACGCTCAAAAACCGAAATACACAATTATTTACATCTTTTGGGTGTATATATTGGCGTACAACCTGATATTATAACTTGTAATTATTTTGTTATTAATAATAATAAGCAAAGGAAACTTTGATTTAAGCTATTTTGATACGAATTATTGACTTTACCAATTCTGGTACAAGCCATGTAATGACGTCACCTGGTCGTACATAATTTTACAAGATTGGAGAGTTATAATAAATAGCAGATCAATTCAGTGGGCTGGAATATGATGGAAGTAGGGAATGCCGAAGTTGGTTAAAAGGTTGATAAGTATCTTCAATGAAACAAAGCTTTCTAAACACTGTATTCAATATTGTTATATTTTTTTTATTTTGTTAAAGAAACATGCATCAACTTAATCCGATTTTGGCATCCCCGGCTTTCATTGCATTCCAGCCAACTGAATTGTAGGTCAACAGAACATGAAAATACGGTTTTGGGGCTGCCAGATGTGTGCAGTATTTCTGAAAATTTGACTTCTTGTTCCAATGTTAATTTACCTTCGAATACGCTACACAATGCTGTTATTTATGCAGGAAGGCGGCGACCTAAAAAACACAAATATCAGGGGAGGAATCTTACATTGTAGGAATAAGGGGTCCCTAACGCTGTCGACTAATTGGCATTTCAAATCAAACAAAATCTCCCAATGTAAACAAGCAGACAGACTTCTCACTGTAGTCTGCCCTATTAATGTTTCTAGTATAATCTATTTCTGTCAAAGCTGTGTCTGCGTTCAATATTTGTAGTGTCTAGTTTTAACATTTCTATAACAAATTGAACAAATAAAATGGAGGAACTCTTGTATACATGTGTTAAAAGAGATGTTACTCCAAAATTTATGGAATTATATTTACAAAATTGTTGAGATTATCAAAGATGGTGAACTAGATCTGTTGCTTGAAAATATAGTTGCCCATGCTAATATGGTGGACCATGTTACTAAAGAAACTCCTGTTTGGTTTGAAATACCAGCAGTTTGACAGTGTTTAGGACCCAATCAGGTTAGGACTTATCAATCAGTGAATAAAATGACAATTTTTTGTTATCTTTGGAGGCTTTGGTTAAAATTCAAACAAAGGGGATGGTGAGTGAATACTATTGAAACACTGAAATACACTCAAAAACCGAAGTAACACACCAAATTACATAAGTGTATGTGGCAGTAAATATACTTCTAAATAGGGTATTGATGGGTGATTATTTTCATGACTAACCAGTTTCAGAACCTTATCTTCAAGGAAGAGTAGATAATTCACAACATCATTGAAAGAATCAAAAGGAATGGTACAGTTTGTCATATTTGACTTGTTGCAAAAAACTGTCTTTGTTGGTCTCATCTTTGCAGAGAATTCAATTTCAGATCTGACATAATGTGCAGTGAATCTTGCTTTAGTGACTACAGGAGATTTTAAGTGAAATCCTATTACCATTAAATCATGAATTTACTTGTATTAGGTATCATTAAAATATATAAATGTATATAGCTGTCTTTGTGAGATGAGTTAAAGATAATCTTATTGCTTTCTTTTCTTTATAATATTAAATATTAACCATTATATTTTGCTAAGTAACTAGTCTTTTTTAATTTTCAGTTGTCTGCTCTGTGTCCAGATGAGAGGATTCTGTTGCTAACTTCTTCTAACTTGGTTAAAGCTGTTATCAACTACCAGAAGGTATTCAAATAGCAAGACCAGAGTCTTACTCTGAATACACAATTTTCAGAAATTTAGCCTCCATTCATTGGTCTATTCTAGAATTGATTTCCTCTCCCTGAATTTGAAGAAATTAAGTTTCTGCTCAGCTTATTTTGGTACTTTTATATGTACATTCATGATGGGTGTATTCATCTTAGTTTGAATTGTGGTGTTTAGCTCATATATACATACATGTGACAGAACCAGGATTTCAGGCCAGTAGAATTACAAATTTTGATCTTTAGATTAGCTTCTAAACCAGTAGATTTTTTTTTTATTGACATTAATTTTGTGTTTGTAAAGGAGACTAAAAGGAAAACAAGTGGAATTTTGGACATAATATGTATTATTTTCATTCTGTAATTAAACATCAACTTTTTTTTAACTTTAATCAGATTTGAATGGAAAATGTTCCAGTATAATTGCATGAATGAATACCAGTCAGTGTATTGTGAATTAAATGAAAAATGATGAGCTTTATGACTTGTAGTTGACTACAATGATTTTTAAAAAAAACTAGAATCCACAAGTATTTATAGTTTTTTTCACAAGATACTGACTGTTGACCACTGATGACATTCATTGTGATGGTTAAGTCTCACACTTAACAGGCCCAGAATAGTTCTTTAGTCCAGATTTCCCATGAATCACTTTGCATTTTGTGAAGAATAGAGAATGTACTTTCTGTATCAACAGAAAAAACATCTTGAACAATGCAATAACAGTTAAACAATGCAAAAACTCAAGATGCTTACTAAAATATTTCTGCTGAAATCATTGTTTTGATCAGTGTCTCTTTTTTATCATCTCCACTAAAGGGATAGGTCTGCCAATTCTTATTCAAAACTGGAAAGCCATTCAGTGACTCATCATGGACCAATCTGGATGCCTTTATTACTTACAACACCTCATAAAACATTTGGCCTTAAACTCTCCAGATTAAAACAATAGGGTAACCAGTTAATAGCTTGTTGTGCACACATGTTAGCCTTCTAAGGCAATTACTCAGCCACACATCAGTGTACCATTATAACATTTCCTGTATCAGTAGACTGGTTCCCACTGTTTCTGCAGTGTGTGGATAGAACATGTAAAAGTTGTTGTTTGGTCATAAATTTGTTCAAACTTTTTTATTTTTCAAAACCAGTAGATTTAAGCTATAAAATGGTATGTGTAGTAGATGGTCTTTCAAGTGATATTTTCGTCCTACTGGTGGTAGAATCACACGTATGTGTATAGCATTGAGCTCTATCAGTATTCACCCTGAAACTGTTGGGTTACTTATTTGCATTATGGTCATATTCCAAGAGAGACAAGGAGAGAGAGTCTAGTTTGTCTGATGTTTTATTGTGTGCAGCATCATGAGTTGAAAGTTCAAAATTAGGCCTGTTATCTCAAAGTCAGGATTAATAGTTGATATGTCATATTTACTGTATACATTGGGACACCGTATTTGTTGGAACACCATAAAATAATTTTTAAAGTAATTTTTTTGAGCAATGTATGTACTGGAACACTACATTTTTTTTCAAGTTCTAAGTTGTGGGACACCTTTTAATTCATTTGAAAATTACATGTCAGAAAATGAACTCAGACCAAAATTTTATTTTAAAAAAGAATAAACTGTGTACTTGAGATAGAATTCTTTAATCTACTGTGGCATCATCTTCTCAGCCCAACCCTTTTCCTGCATACGTACAATTGATACTTTCTGTGCATGAATACTTTTTAGCTTCCTCATGCTTTGAAAAATTATCACTGGAGGCAACACATCTCCTGAAGTTGAAACTACAAGGACTAAAGTAAGATTTTTTTCTGTACCACACTTTTAACTGCCTTCTTATAACAGTCCATCCAGGTATGAGAGCAAAGTACTCTGGAGTTTCACCCATGTTAATGATCATATTGTTGGCAAAATAATCTTCTCTTCTGGCCATCATGAATTCATCAAATGACTTTATTTTCTCCTCCAAATCTTCTGAGAGATGCTGGGTCATCGATGTATCAACATCTGTACACAATTGTGTTGCTTTAAAAACTAATAATTGTTTCAATTTATTTTCAAAATTCCTGTGAATACTGGTAAAAAGGAACCAAAGTTGGTTTTCCATGTAGGCCGACTGTGTATATATATTAAACAAATCGTCACACTTAAAAGATTCCAAAGTCGGCTTCCAAGGTCAGCTTGCTTTGTAATAAAATAATCTTTGTATTTGATGTCCTGTTGGTAAGTTCAAACAATGAGTTTATTGCTCACTGCTAGTTGTGTTTATTCACCTCCTGGGCTTCTGTTCGGATGTCATCTGTAATCTTAATTGATACAAACAGGCATTGATATTTGCAGGGTAAACAGTATACACAGCAATAACCTTCTTTAATAATAATTTTTGTAACCCATGATAGTGAAAAGATCGTCATTTGCACTCACAGTGAATGTATTTTATTTGTGAACTACTGTCATATAGTTAACCTAGATATAATACAATCTTGGTTATTTTGCACCTTTCATCGTGTGATGTGTGAGTGGCAGGTGCCGTAAAGCAATAGGTTGATATTTCCCTCTCTCACTCTCTCATTTGCGATTTTGTTTGATCCAATTTTCAGTCTGATGCAATAATCAAACCTTTGAGTACAACCAAACATGATTTGTTTCTCTATATGCACATCAGTGAACAATGTGTCATGTGTTATCTGACATATGCGATACACACTACAGTATGGATGTCTACACTTATATATGGAGTTTGTGGATATATTATTTTCTTTAATCTCATGATGAAAAAAAAAGAGGAATAAATGATAACAATACAAGGTAAGTTTCTTTCATTTTATTATCAAATAAGCATTTTGTTTATTTCATTGCAACATGTAGTGGGGTGGGTGGGTCACAAATTCAACACAAATTTATTTCGTTTCTTAAGTCTTGGGACATATGACCTGGGTGATAAAAGTTTCACCACAAGTTCTGGGACAGGAAAAAATGTAATTATTTTATCGTGTCTCAATATATGCAGTAAATATGTATCTGCAAATATCAAATACAAATATCCATCTGTATTCAATCACTTCATTCATTTGCTTTAATTGCAAACTGGAAAAGTGTATGGAATATTATAATGTCATTGAATAAACTTTTATACATATTGTGATGTTCTTGGGTAACGTGTGTATAAGTGATTATCAACATTGTGAATGTATGTAGTTATCTGTAATTGTATTGCAAACAAATGAATGTGTGTGCATATGTATTAATTAATAATTGATTGAAAAACCAGACTCAGTTTATTGCAAACAAATGAATGTGTGTGTGTAGATGTATTAATTAATAATTAATTGAAAAACCAGACTCAGTTTATTGCAAACAAATGAATGTGTGTGTACATGTATTAATTAATAATTAATTGAAAAACCAGACTCAGTTTATTGCAAACAATTGAATGTGTGTGTACATGTATTAATTAATAATTAATTGAAAACCAGACTCAGTTTATTGCAAAAATAATGTAATCACGCTCAACAATAACAGCTATAAATATGTAACTAAACAATAAGCTTAGAATTAAAATAATTTAAACTATCATCTTATTTAATGATACAGGCACATTGGTGAATATTACAGTTAAATAAGCAAAATAAAACTTGGGTTGATAACTAAAATCACAGTTGCACCAGTTGAAATGAATTTTGTAATGGCATTTTAATGAAAATTTCAGATCACTAAACCTTCATATGGGCAATTAAACTTCATTTCAGTCTTTGCTCAATAAAAATTAAAGCTGTATGCTTATAATGTTAAATTTATATGCAAAGATTTTACTTACTACTTCCCCCTCCCTTATCTGAATAGACTCTAATCAAATCAGTTTTATTTAGTACTTTTATTTAATACAAGTTGAAATAACAGTAAATTTGATATATGCACCTATAATTTTGATTTCTGACCTATAATGGGGATGGTTCCCTAAGATAAACCTTTGATCATTTCTCCCGATTCCAGCAAGCCTCTGGTTTATATATCCTGCAAAATCCCATAAGGCTTGCACAATTTCTACAGAATTCTGTGGAAAACCACAGTGGAAAATCTAACCCCCACTAATGAATATATTGAAGAAAATAAGAATATTTCAATGAAGAACGATGTAATTTTTGCATTAACTTAATAAATATTCATTGAATAATAATTTCCTCACACAGAACACAATTTCTTTGTGAAGAAATACAAAAACAATGTTGTCAACAAAAATTGTATAATTTTGGAAGTGGGAATCACAACTAGCAATGACCCGCAAGTGTACCCTAGCAAGGTCACCACAGTGAGGTCAAACACTGCATTAGACCAAGAAATTACAGTGAGGGAAACAATTGCCAAGTGAAACAAATAAACAGTAGGAAAGTTGTACAACAGATACAGGTATTTATAATATGAAAGTTGGTTGCATTGGTTTCATTGCTGATTGTTCTTAAAAACATGCTCATCACACAGCGACAGGTCCCCCTGCCCATTGATGTAACACTGCTGTAAACATGCTAAATTCTCACAATATTATAGTAACATGATAAAATTCACATGATAACTGACTTCATACAACCAGTCTTAAACTTTCACATTGGTGTGAATAGACTGCATGTACCATGTATTTTGATTGTTCAAGAATTATTTACAAGACTGTTCTATTTATTTACAGGTGTCTAAAACCCTAGAGTCCTTTGATGTACAGGAGAAACCCATGTCATACGTACAAAATGACTGCCCCAATGTACAGGTGTTGCAGAAGACAATCGTCTCTCTTGATGCCAAAAACCATGTGAGTGATGAATCCAAAAACACTTAACATAGTATGCCGAAACTCTGAGTTAACAATTACAGTAACGATTACATTCAGTCTCCCCATGGGCCCTAGTTAGTATTAGCCATGTAAGGAAATAATAAATGAAAATCATTGAATTTATGAGAAAGAATTTCATTTCAGGAAATAATTTGCAACTTTTTGTTTATTTGAACCCTTTATTCCCCAGGTACTCTTTTCTAAGCCTTTACCTTTGTTCCCCATCTACACATAACTGTGCTTTTACCTTTGCCCCCCATCTACTCATTACTGTGCTTTTACCTTTGCCCCCCATCAACTCATAACTGTGCTTTTACCTTTGCCCTCCATCTACACATAACTGTGCTTTTACCTTTGCCCTCCATCAACTCATAACTGTGCTTTTACCTTTGCCCTCCATCTACTCATAACTGTGCTTTTACCTTTGCTTCACATCTACTCATTACTGTGCTTTTACCTTTGCTTCCCATCTACTCATTACTGTGCTTTTACCTTTGCCCCACATCTACACATTACTGTGCTTTTACCTTTGCTTCCCATCTACTCATTACTGTGCTTTTACCTTTGCCCCACATCTACACATTACTGTGCGTTTACCTTTGCCCTCTGTCTATGCATTACTGTGCTTTTACCTTTGCCCCACATCTACACATTACTGTGCTTTTACCTTTGCCCCACATTTTCACATTACTGTACTTTTACCTTTGCTTCCCATCTACTCATTACTGTGCTTTTACCTTTGCCCTCTGTCTATGCATTTCTACACATGGTATATATTATGGTTAGGTAATGTCTTCCAGTTAATTGTTTATTTGCCATGAGATAAGCAAACGGTGGTGGAAACTAATATATCATCTTCAATAACATCTGGTTTTAATGACATATTTCCTTATATTAAAAATCATAATTCAACCAACCAATTATACTTAGTGGGGTTTTCCAACACCACATCCAAAATGACGTCAGCAAATGGTAACACCTCAGTTTGATGGAAATATTATGGCCTTTTCAACATGTGTAAGTTACCTATAACAGTAAGGATCTCAAATTATGGTGTTTTAGTTTACATTAATAGTATCAGTTCATTATGACAGTATGTTCTTTATGTTAAAAATCATATTTTTAGAATGTGCGGCAAATACACCAAGTCTTCTTCCATACATTGTTATGTATAATGGAGCTTTAAGGTGTTTAAAACACGAAATTGGTCATAATTGTGGGGCATATGAAATAAAATAACAAAATTAAGAATGTTTATGTTGTTAATGTCATCCATTTTTCCATTATGCAAAATTTCAGTCAAATCATTCCAACAGACGATACCAGAAGTGAAATTTGTATTTTACGTAGTGAATTCCCAGATTTTGTCATGGCGATTTCATCTTTGTCTGTTAATTACAGTGGTTTATCTTAAAGCGAAAATGATTTTTTCTGGATTAAATTCTGACGAAATACCAGATTATGTAAATAATGATGCCATTTATGACAAGGGATTTGACATTTTGTTGTAAGACATCGACAATGAAATGTCATCAGACTCGAGTGACACTGATGATGATCAGCCAAATTGGTTTGCAGACATGCAAGATAATGACACTCAGAAGTCAGGACCATCACATAATTTGCAGGAAACAGCACCAGAACTAGACTATTTCCAATTATATTTTCCAGTTGGAGTGTTTGTAAAGATATTAACTGAAACAAATAAATTTGCAGCTGAACAACAGGAGGATCATAAAACTAATGGTCCAAACTGGACAGACAACACTGTGCCTGAGATGTTTGCCTCTCTAGGCATGTTAATCTTTACGGGATAATTCAGGCTCCTGTCTATAGTTTTTATTGGTCAAATGACAAGTTTATCTCCAATGAAGGAATCAAAGGTGTAATGCATTGCAGAAGGTTTGAAAAACTACTCCAGTACCTACATCTTAATGATACAGCATAGATTTTCCTGCAGATCACCCTAACCATGACAAACTTCACAAAATACATCCAGTACTGGATGAAGTTCTGGCCAACATGGAGAAGACATAGAAACCTCACCAACATCAAATAATATATTTCTTTAAAAAAGTTAATTGCAAAGCAGATACACGCTCACATACAGAGGTCTTAGAAGGAAGAAATAAACATGCATGCATGTTGTTCAACAATAAACATGATATTTTTTAAAGGACAAACAAAACATGCACAAAATATAGTAGAGATTACATACCATAATTATGTCCAATATGAACCACTCATGTGCATTTCACATACAGACAGGTATACATTAATCTGAAGTCTGATGCATACATTTTCATAATAAAAAACCACTAAGCTTTTCAGTAATTGATCCTGTTGAAAGTTTAAATTGTAATTTCATACAATACTTCATTAAATGATCTATCAAGAAGATAATGCACTTTACAGGTATGATTGCATTCAAGGGACGACACAAATCCAAGCAGTATCTTCCATCGAAGCCAGTTAAGTGGGGCCTGAAAGCATGGATGCGCTGTGATAGTTTGTCTGGTTTCTGTCACCAGTTTCAGTTTTACCAGGGTAAGGATGATACAGATCAAGTGAATGAAGGGTATCAGCTGTTGAGTTGTCCAAGGCTTACAAAACCACTGAGAGGAAAATTTTATCATGTATACTTTGACAACTTTTTCACATCCATCAGACTGGTATGAAGTTTATTGAGACATGCTATGTGATATATGCTAGCAGCACCAGGGGAAAAAAAACTGTAAAGGAATTTAAATATCCACCGTACATGGAACAAGGAGACCATTTAATCAGACAGGATGGAAACCTGACTGCCACACTGTGATAGGACAAGGAACCAGTCATAATTCTTTCCACAGCAGCAGATCCAACCATCATTGATATTGCCAACCAGAAACAGAAAGATGGAAAAGTACGACTGGTCAACCGTACAAAGGCAGTCATAAACTACAAAAATTACAACCAAGGGGTTGACACATGAGACCAACTCAGGACCAAATATCTGGTTGGATGAGCATCAAAGAAATGGTGGAAACATATGTTCCATTTCATTGTTAACATATGCATAATCAACGCCTTTATAACATTGGTGGAGAGTCATCCTGAGAGCGAGGAAAGAAGAGATTCAGATAGTTAGATTTTCTAATCATTTTGGCCAAGCAGCCAATAGGAAGTTTTGAGTGCAGGAAGGTTGCCATGCAGCTAAAATCTGTGTCCCTAGTGACACAGGCCAGTATTGACACACACAGACTGCAGACACTTAAAAGAAAAAAAATCAACCTGCAAATACTGCACCAAGCATGGAGAAATGAGATAAAAGGAAACCAAATTTGGCTGCGTCATTTGTTGTAACAAGATAACCGAGTTGGGATTGGATTATAACGAAGAACACCAATGACGATAACCAAAATACAATGTATATTTACGAATGATTCAGTGGAAATAATAATATAATGTAATGTAAGAAAAGAACTTTAAATGGTACAGAGATTTACGATTCAAAGTGATTTCACACAGTGAAACCAAATTATTCACATATACTTTGATAATTTTCACACAAATAATAATAAATGATATGGTTCAGTGAAATATGATATGCTTTACTCAGATAGTAAAATGTTGTGTTTCACTCAAATAGTGAAATGTATGAGTTTTCATTCAAATAATGAAATGCAAAATATCTTCTCAGCCCCGATGCTATGTTGGGAGGTTGAGGAGCCACCACCAATGGTCTGCCCCTCCTAGTCTGCCTAAAGATCTGTTCAGTCTTTCGTTTTCTGCAAACCTGTTGGTCCAGAAGCTTCTTCCAGTCAGTGTCCTCTCCATCAGCAGCACACTGGGTATAACAGAACCCAAATTAGCCCATGGCTAAAAGACACCTACAATCCGGTGCCTATATGGAGATGCAGCATGTCACTCCGTCACTTTTCCAGTACAACACTTGGCTACCACTTAATCAATCATCAGTCAATCACTGGTCAGTCAGTCAACCATCAGTCAGCTGAAAATATATTCAAATCCGTGTACTACAAATGACATGAGCATGTATAACAACACATAATGACATTATGGACTGTAAACATGAGTTAATTCTTTTATCCTCATTATATTATCGGGACAACTATACAAAGCAATAAGCAGGTTCAGAAGTGAACCTGTGTCCAATAAGAATCTTATAGTACTAAATGTCCATTAATAAATGCAATGTTATTGCAAATATAAATCATTTTGTTAAATCACATACAAGTAAATTAGGAAATAGACTATAACATTGCAATATACGAAACAAGTCAGTTACCAAAAATACAGGAATAAACATGGTAGTACAATAATTATATCCTGTAATAAAAACAGGAAACTAATATATAATTCACATATCTCTACAGCTGGAGATTGCTAGTCATTAAAGTAGACTGTTTACTGACAAGACTTCTCATAATGTGACATTTTGCTCTACTGTGAGGTAATTTATACACCAACTATGTAGCCCTACATTGTCTGTGCACTTGAGGAATATCGGATTTCCCAACACAAGCACTTCTCTTGTGCAGCATAGGATGAACTGAACTCACTGTTTCAAAATAATATGCAATATACAAAAGTCACCCTTGGGTAATGCTGTACACTAAAAACAAAACCCGAGTACATGTATTAAATAAAATGATAGATTTATACAATTCCATGACATTTGTAATGTCCATCTCTGCAGCATAGAATGTCACAGCTTGTTTCATCAACCAAGAGGAGCTATGTGCTCTAGTACAGTTGTAAATAGTTTTTATTTATTATCATGATTTCTTTCTTTCCTCAAAGAGCACAAAAAACAGAGAACAAATGAAATAGTGGATGTTTATATTCTAAATCAGCTGTTAGGTTAAATGAAACATCATTAGGAAAGATGATCTTTTTTTTATTAAATACACATATGACTGGACAGATTTATCCTTAACCACATCACTGATGACAAATAACAATAACACGCTTTGAAATATGTTTGCAGTAACCTTTAATATGCCCAAGTATGGAAAGCAAGCCTGGTGAAAGAATAACTTGAGAAAATATGGTTTTAAAAAGGCAGTTGAACTGAACTTGAAAATTCTATAATTAGTAACATCTAAACTATGAATATTTTCAAGCTCTAAATATATAGTAACCTCAAAAATTTGATGTTTAGTTTTGTTGTAGCCAACAAAACATTACCTTAGCTATTCGTTGATGGTGTACTGAAGCTTTAAATTCCATCTTTACATGAAATAGATTGTATTTCCAACTGAATCACAATACAGCCAAGAACAAAATGGCACCACTCATGCCATGTGGGTGTATCTAATTTTAGAAATGGGGATTTTCTTAATAAGACTGCACAGATTTAAATTTTGTTACAATGAGCACTGATTATAAATTTTAGGTTTTTATATTTGTATATGCACTTGTAATATTCTTGTCTATTTGTAAGGTATGATTTGTTTGCCTATTTTTAATTTTTTTTTCAGAAAAAATAAGACAACTACCATGACCTTATATAGCACATTGAATTCTCCAACTTCGCATTGTCCAATATATTTGGGATCGAAATGTTTTTTAAATTTTAGCTAAATACTGAATCGTATAATAATTAGATTATGTTTTTTATGAATTCAATATTTTCCTTCATGTAATGAGTTATAAATATAGCCAGTGTAATGAAGAGGTACTACCTTTATGCCGTGATGTCTGCTATTATTAACTTTATGTCCATTGACATTTTCATTTGTGGTTTGAGACTGATATTATATAGAATATAACACAAGCATGGCGGTGAAAATTTTTGCTAAAAATATTTTTTAAAATGCTTTTACCAGGTGATTAAAGACATATTGGTATTTACATATTGATGTTTTAAGTTTTGAAGCACAAGTTGATATGTTTTTTCATCATGAAATGATGACAAATAATAACTTGCAGTTATCAGGCATTGATAATAAATGCAAACTTGCAGTGGAAATGATTAGGTTATATTGAGGCTCTTCAAGCAATGCAAGAATGTAATTTCTTCAAGATGAAGTGGCCTTACAGTTATATGTTATTTTCTTGGGGAGCAAGACTATGATGTTGTGATTGTCATATTGAAGGCATAGGTAAGAGGATTAGATTTTTATATGGGAGGCAAAGGGTTAATATCTTTCTTACCTTGTTCTACAATAATGTGCAGTGTTAATTTGATGATATGGGGTGCTTTCCTTTGCTCATCTTGACTCAAGTCTCATCACTCCATGTGTCCACAGTTGTTACCTTTTGGTTCTCTCCAGCTGGTCCAGGATGTGAAAAAGGCTAACAAATTGCCTCTTCAATTTGCCTTACCTTCTTCTTTTTGTCCGTTAAGTCTCGACCCAATGGTGAGATCACTGTCACCAGAAGGAGGAATGGATGAACTCTCATCAGCAGCTGTCATTTCACCCTCAACAACAGTTTAGATGGCAGCACACCGCTGTCAAAATAGCAGGTAGAGAAAGCAATGAATTTGCCACTGCTACGAGCTGACATTATTCTGTTAGGTCCCAAGTCCATTCATTTTCTGCAACAGTGGTTGATAATTCATTTTAGACAGGTTGCAAATATTATTCATCCAACCCCCGCCACTTTCATCTTCCACCTTTATGACAGAGGTCCTGACTGGCTTATCAAGTTGGCAGTGAATGCAGTTCGCAAAATAAACTTTATGGGTTTATGTTCATGGTTTTTCCAGGTGTCAAAAGCTCCAGCTGCTGATCAACTTGGGCTGCCTCAACATGTTGATAGTTGTGCACAAGTTCAAGATAGAGCCAGCACAGTTAAGGTTTTCACTTCACAGATACCTGTTTTTTTACACCACTCCCACGATAACTTGCACCCTGATAACTCGTGAACCCGCTTATAACGCTGGGTCAGCTGTGGATCCCATTTTTTAAAACCAAAAACATCCCTATTCTTCATCTTGAAGAAAATTGCGATCAAAATTGGTAAATGAAAAATTGATATTTTGCTCGTTTTCTGGTCGAAAACAGTAGATTGGACCTGGAAATTTTAATAAGCATTTTGAAATTATCAACTTTTAATAAGAAATCATATAATTGGTTACATTTTCTTTCCAAACGACTTTCTTAGTGCACTGTAATTATAGATATTCAAGGAAATTTCAATCAATGAAAATGTCACTTATGCCTAACTTATGCAGTACATTAATATTTACATGCCAATTAAATAATTTTCATTAAGTATAATTTGTGCTTTAGTTCTATCGTTTAGTTCCTTTGAAGTGTAATCATCATAAATGCAGTGCGTATTTAAACGTAAAATGTATCATTCTACCATAACCGCTATGTCTGCAAGCATTTCTCTGAGAACCTAATTAAGTGCCGACCATGTTTTGATAACTGACTCGCAGAAGTATTTGTTGTATTGTTGCATTGAATTAAAAGCTGGCCTCCTTCATATTATCATGTTAATTATATCTTTTGTATCAAATAAAGGAGGTGGAATAAAAGAAAAGTTAAAAGGCATGTAAATCCTGCATAATAAGATCTAGTGGCCCTGGTCATATGTCAGGTGAACTAAATTCAGTTGATCAATCGAACACTTATAAATGTTACTGTGTATGTAACATAATCAAACTACCTTAAATTAACCGACTCATTCATAGCAAGGCAACCGAGCGAAACGAGTACTTCGTAAAATAAAGAGCTTGGTTTCACTGATACAGACCATTGTGGGCAAGCGAGTTTCAGAGAATTCCTAACTGGCACTCAGAGATATCCTCAAGGATGATAATAAGTTTCACTGTTACTTCCAATGAATCCAGGACATCAATATTTTACTAAATGAACAATACAAAAATTGAGTTTCAATGGAGATGATTGTCTCATGAAGTAAATGTCCCTAGTTTTGGGGAAAAAAAGGAATCTTATTTGGTGGTGTCTCTACAGTTAGTCTAGTTCCCTGCTACTTTGTTCCCTGCCGACTTGGCACTATACTATTAATATCATTCCGTGAACCAGAATAATCAACAAAACAAAAAGCAGTGAGGTAATACACAAATGTTTTTGCGTACACATGATGGTTGTTCAAACCAGTTAGAACGATCTTTCACATGTTGGACATTTTGAAAATAAATGTTATTTATACAGAATAATGAACAATTTCATTGGAAAAGTTTGTTTTTAACAATTATTATCGACGTGATTGTAAAACGAGGATTCAGTCATTAAACAGTCCAGTTCCTTATCTTATCCCCCCCACCCCGCAGTTTTCTTGATGTCTAAGTGGAATTTTTCAATTTTTGGAGGTCTCTCGGTAACTCGCACCCTCGCTTATAGTGCAGTCTATGTTTGTGGACCCCGTTGTGCACGAGTTATCAAGGGAGAGGTGTACCTAGATTCAATTTTGTTGCAGGTTCCTGCGATTCACATTGCAAGGAACCATGCTTTTATTTTTGGGCACTCCCATATGGACTCAACCTTATTTCATTGGCCCTTCAGGTCCCAGGTGTCCATATGGTCTAAGGCACTCGTCTTTACAGATCATTCACATCCCACACCTGTCCGGTGCGGACAATGTGGATATGTGAAAAAGCTTGCCAGTAGCTTCCCATGGATTATATACTGTGCTGAAAAGTTTATTAAACCCACAAAACCAAAACAACACAACAAAACAATTGGTCTTCATCAAGACAGTTGACCGTGTCATCACTCATTTCAAGTCAACCTCAGCAATGGCAACTGCAGTGTATTTGTACAACATTTTTCAGAAACACATGATAAATTTGGTTTGAACTCTATATATCAACAGATCTTTTTCCCCAACACCCTCATCTGGGTTTTTCTTCAAACCAGGTAAAGTCAGATCTCTCCCCTTTTCAGCCTCTTTACTGACCCACAAAGCACATTGCATGGATTGTTGACCATCCCACAAAGCACACACTGCGTGGATTGTTGAGTCAGTCTCCAAGAAGATTTGGATTTCCAGGAAGGAGTTTCTACAGCTCATCTGACTACTCATTGTATCTGCCGATCTTTGTCTTCATCAGTTTTTTATGTGCCCTTTGCTGAAGGTACTCTCAGTTGCCTAGATCACATATGTTCACCAAGGTAATACACTTCATGTGTCAGTGACAGAAAAAAGGAGGAGCTGTCTGCAGAAATTTCTCATGACCTTCAGCTGGAAATTACAGTCTGCAAGGATGCCAGTACTCAAAGTTGGGGTGATCGCCTTTTGCCTTGCTTCTTGCCACTCATCAATTTTCCACTTGTTGTTCAATCTTTGGGGTTTTCTGTGGTTGATTTTTTATTATTTTATTTCTTTGCTTCCGGTTAGAATAACAACCTTTTCATGTTTGTACCACTGGTACTAGACGCAGAGACTTGGGCAGTTGATGCTCTGTCATTCAGTTTGGATGGGATCTAAGGATATTCCTTACCTTCCTACAACTATTTTGGATTCCGAGAATGATTCAGAAAATAAAGGATCAGACCTGCAAGGTGGTTTTGTTCTCTCCTCTCAGATGAGAAATGTCCTGGGTCAATGATCTGCTTGATTTAGTGATAGACTGTTCACAGGAAGATTCAGACAGGAGACAGTCAGCTCACAGCCAAGATCACAGGTCTTCAGCCCTGTCTGGACAGACTTATACTTCTATTCTGTCTTTTATCATTAAAGCCTTGTGCTCATGAATTGGGGATGAGAGTACACTGTGTAAGGTTTGCTCTTTTGTGGGGTTTTATTCTACAATTGGAGTTATTTCTTTCTCTGGCTTTTTGAGGTAAAAAAATTAACACTGATTACGTTTAAAGACCACTGTTCCAAGTTTTCCAACACATTCAGACATCATTTTGGAGAGTGGATATAGGCAATGAAAAGTAACTTTCTAACTTTTTGTCCTGATTTCTCCCACATTACATCTTGGAGGGAAAGTGATTTTTCTGTAAAAAAATTTTTAGCTTGAGCATGATGATCTTGGGTATCCATATGTTTATTTTTTTCTTTACTTTACTGTTAATAGTCATTACCTAGAAAATAATATACATTAAGCAATTTTGCCTGAATTCTAGTACATAGTCAGTAGCTAAGTTTAAATTTCCACTGAACATTAGCATTATTCTGTGATGGATTCATTGCTGAGATTTAACAACTATCCCAGGAATCAATCTTACATGGGTATGAAAGTACAGCAGATTAATGTTGCTGTTAATCATTGAGTATTTTTACATTTACAGATGCTTAGAACTGATGATGGTTGCAAATTCAAATACCAAAAGCTTTGTATATGCGCTGGAGGAAAACCTAAGGTAAATGGACCACATTTTGCCTTGTCGTATCACCCTGGTTTATATGGATGCTATATTTTTTATTTTTAAAGCTATTTTTCAACTCTGTGTGTATGTGTGTGTGTGTGTGTGTGTGTGTGTAATGGTGTATCAGCACAGAACTGAGTCTGATTAAAAGTTGATTTCAAAAATGTAAATATACAGAATTCCAAAAAAGCTGATGGAAGAATTTTGAGTAATTTTTTAATCCTTATAACTTAAATCTAGTGAGCACTTTTTGAAAAATACAATGGACTAAATGCTTTGCACAGTGAATGTTTTACTGGATATTAAACTGGCATTAAGAACGAAAATATAATCTTTAATTGCCTTTAAGATATTCTTTATTTTTCAGCAGAAACTGTGAGAATTTCCTAAACTTTTAAGAATTGTTTTTTCACTTTTTTTCCAAAGAATAAAAACATTTCAGGTTGAGCAATTTTAAATAAAGAGTGCCTTTTGCTCTTTTTGCTATCTAAACCTTGGATAAAAATCCAGTATTGTCTGAAGTATCATTATAAGTTTGAGGAGAAATTTTTTGAAACTCTGGCTTGGACAGCATACAGGGGAAAGAACTCCAAGATAGATGGTATGATAAATTTGCTAATGGTTTGTAGTTTTGTCTCCCCTTCCACAAAAAAGTTGCTTCGACTTTGTATTTCTGAGTAACAAAATGCAAAAATGTATTTCTGAGTAACAAAATGCAAAAATATGCATGATATATGAAATTCAGATTCAAAATTCTTGTATATTTGTTGGTACCTTTTAAAAAAAGGAAGTGTCAGAGACATATGGAATACTTGACTTGTACTGGCTTTTACTGTTATCATCTGCATGACACCTAAAGCATTCTAAAGTATTTTTGATGACAGTTCTCAGCTTGGTGACTTGCAAGATGGAGCATTCATTGACAACTTAAATAATCTCTAAAACTCATCTGGAAATATTTATTTTCTCACCACAAATGGTCTCAAATTTGCTTTTCTGATGCATGGTAGTAAGCAATTTTAAGTTTCTTCTGCATTGAAAGTTCTTTAAACCAAACATATTCAGGAGTGATAATTCTACCCATTTTATACATGCAAACACTGTATGTACTCAGTTATAATCCTGGTCCAGCAGCAAAGATAATAGACCTTGCTCGGTCATAGCTTATTCTGTGCTGGTAATTTGGGATCTGTGTTGTTTGTTCCACTAATTAGTCCTTGAAAGTGTTTACAGAAGATGGGCAGGAGGATCACATCTGTTGATAGGGACAGGTTTTGCAGAGAAGGGGTCACTTTTTAGGGACGATTTTTTGGAACCAAATAACCTATGGTTGATGACAAAATTGAGGATATCAGTTTTGGATAGTAAAAAAAAAGAAAAATACATTCATGGATTGTATTCTACATTTTAAAAAATATATAAGGAATTGATAGAAAATAATATAGTTTTTACAAAGTATTTTATAATCTGTCGAGAGGATGATACTATCTAAATAGAGCACTGTTTGATATATTATGTTAAACACTAGGGGGGCATGGTTGTGGTGGGGGGGCATATTTAGAGATAGGGTACTGTTAGATGTACATCGTTTAAACATTAGGTGTGTGTATGTGTTTATGTGTGAGTGTGTGGTTCTGACATATTTAGAAATAGGAGCATTATTTGTAAGATATACTGTGTTTCGACACTTGAGGATTGGTTGGAGGTGGCATATTTAGAGATAGAGCACTGTTAGATATACACTTTTTCAACACAAGGGGCATAGTTGGAGGTGGCATATTTAGAGATAGAGTAGTGTTAGATATACACTGCTTAGACACAGGGGGCATGGTTGGAGGAGTCATATTTAGAGATCGAGCACTATTAGATATACACTGCTTAGACAGAAGGGGCATGGTTGGAGGTGGCATATTTAGAGAAAAGAGCACTGTTTGTTAGATATTCTATGCAATCACATTTATTCATACGTAAATAATTTTCATGGATAAAGTTTTCACAACAAAGGGTCAGTGAACAAAGATTTGTCTGTGAAGGTTGTATCTATGAATTAAAATACCAATGAAAAGGGCATTTTATTCTTCAAAATCTAAGAAAATTGTTACCCATGAAAATAAATGACTTTTTACTTTTCAGCTTATTGCTAAAGATAATGCCTATGTTGTTGGAATTAGAGATACAGAGAGTGTACAGGTATATTTTGAATTTTATTTCATGATTTGTGTGGGAGATGCTTTTTGAATGGTTGACATGATGGCATGTGATTTGTTATACTTCTTCATATTGTGCCATTGTGAGTGACATCATATTTTTATGGTGCTCTGCAGTTTAATTGGTATTTGTACTTTATGGAAACAACATGAATTTCCAAATTTTGCATTAATTCATGTAATAAAACAATTACAGATCTTTGTTTTAGTAAATATGAAGTTTTATGAACCAGTCAACTGATCATATTGACTTCTGCTTTGCAGTGGTAAATACAATGTTTACTGCTTCACAAACTTCACCTTAACAGAGGATAATAATTGTGTAAAATTTCCTTTTTGTTACAAGCAAACATTGATTTCTCCTAAAAAAATATGTAATGTTTCATAATTCTTGATTTTGATACTGCTCTGTTCTCAGTTCCTTGAAAATAATCTTTCATTTATAAAGAGATAGCAATACTGGCTTGAAGTTAGCAACATTGTTAATTGCTTAATATAAAGTAGGTATCTAAATATTATTGTAATTTTATACAATTTGCTCAGTATAAAGTAGATATCTAAATATTATTGTAATTTATACAACTTGCTTAATATAAAGTAGGTACGTAAATATTGTATTTTATACAACTTGCTTAATATAAAGTAGGTACCTAAATATTGTAATTTTATACAACTTGCTTCATATAATATAGGTATCTAAATATTATTGTAATTTTATACAACTTGCTTCATATAATGTAGGTATCTAAATATTGTAATTTTGTACAACTTGCTTAATATAAAGTAGGTACCTAAATATTGTAATTTTATACAACTTGCGTAATATAAAGTAGGTATCTAAATCTTATTGTAATTTTATACAACTTGCTCAAAAAGCTGGTAATTTTCATATAAATTTTACATCTCTGTGGAATCTTATATTTCATATAAATTTTACATCTCAGTGGAATCTCTTATTTCATATAAATTTTACATCTCAGTGGAATGTGTTATTTCATATAAATTTTACATCTCAGTGGAATCTATTATTTCATATAAATTTTACATCTCAGATGTTTTGTTTCTGCGGTACCGTATATACTGATGTACAAGCCCTGGTCAGCTGCAAACAACATAGCTCTTGATCTGACATCACATAATGCACAATCTGGGTCTGATTAATACTAACCATCTGCAAGGACATAGATCTGCTTGTACATTATGCAGTGGCAGATATGGGTCTATGCAGTTTGCTTTTGTATTCCACTTGTACATGAATATGTATGGTATTATTTAGGATCTTGATAGATTGTAATTATAAACTTGCATTTAAAACATGTTCTTATTTCATTTCTTTTAGGAATTTCAGAGTAGGTTACAGAAAGCCAGGAGAATAGTGGTAGTTGGCAATGGTGGGATAGCAACTGAACTTGTGTTAGTATAATAGCTATGTAGTCAGGCAGAATTAACCTTGTTTTAGTATAATAGCCATATAGACAGACAAAATTCACCTTGTTTTAGTATAATAGCTATATAGTCAGGCACAATTAACCTTGTGTTGGTACAATAGCCATGGAGTCAGGCAAAATTAACCTTGCTCGAGTCAGGCAAAATTAACCTTGTTTGAATATAATAGCCATATAGTCAGGCAAAATTAACCTTGTTTTAGTATAATAGCCATATAGTCAGGCAAAATTGACCTTGTTTTAGTATAATAGCCATATAGTCAGGCAAAATTAACCTTGTTTTAATATAATAGCCATATAGTCAGGCAAAATTAGCCTTGTTTTAGTATAATAGCCATATAGTCAGGCAAAATTAACCTTGTTTTAGTATAATAACTATATAGTCAGGCAAAATTAGCCTTGTTTTAGTATAATAGCCATATAGTCAGGCAAAATTAACCTTGTTTTAGTATAATAACTATATAGTCAGGCAAAATTAACCTTGTTTTAGTATAATAGCTATATAGTCAGGCAAAATTAACCTTGTTTTAGTATAATAGCTATATAGTCAGGCAAAATTGACCTTGTTTCAGTACAATAGCCATGGAGTCAGGCAAAATTGACCTTGTTTTAGTACAATAGCCATATAGTCAGGCAAAATTGACCTTGTTTTAGTATAATAGCCATATAGTCAGGCAAAATTGACCTTGTTTTAATATAATAGCCATATAGTCAGGCAAAATTGACCTTGTTTTAGTATAATAGCCATATAGTCAGGCAAAATTAACCTTGTTTTAGTATAATAGCTATATAGTCAGGCAAAATTAACCTTGTTTCAGTATAATAGCCATATAGTCAGGCAAAATTAACCTTGTTTTAGTATAATAGCTATATAGTCAGGCTAAATTAACCTTGTGTTAGTACGATAGCTATATAGTCAGGCAAAATTAACCTTGTTTTAGTATAATAGCCATATAGTCAGGCAAAATTAACCTTGTGTTAGTACAATAGCTATGGAGTCAGGCAAAATTAACCTTGTTTTAGTATAATAGCTATATAGTCAGGCAAAATTAACCTTGTGTTAGTATAATAGCTATATAGTCAGGCAAAATTAACCTTGTGTTAGTACAATAGCCATGGAGTTAGGCAAAATTAACCTTGTGTTAGTACAATAGCTATATAGTCAGGCAAAATTAACCCTGTTTTAGTATAATAGCCATATAGTCAGGCAAAATTAACCTTGTGTTAGTACAGTAGCCATGGAGTTGGGCAAAATTAACCCTGTTTTAGTATAATAGCTATATAGTCAGGCAAAATTACCCTTGTTTTAGTATAATAGCTATATAGTCATGCAGAATTAACCTTGTGTTAGTATAATAGCTATGTAGTCAGGCAAAATTAACCTTGTGTTAGTACAATAGCCATATAGTCAGGCAAAATTAACCCTGTTTTAGTATAATAGCCATATAGTCAGGCAAAATTGATCTTGTTTTAGTATAATAGCCATATAGTCAGGCAAAATTAACCTTTTGTTAGTACAACAGCCATACAGTCAGGCAAAATTAACCCTGTTTTAGTATAATAGCTACATGGTCAGGCAAAATTAACCTTGTTTTAGTATAATAGCCATATAGTCAGGCAAAATTAACCCTGTTTTAATATAATAGCTATATAGTCAGGCAAAATTGACCTTGTTTTAGTATAATAGCCATATAGTTAGGCAAAATTAACCTTGTTTTAGTACAATAGCCATATAGTCAGGCAAAATTAACCTTGTTTTAGTATAATAGCCATATAGTCAGGCAAAATTAACCTTGTTTTAGTACAATAGCCATATAGTCAGGCAAAATTAACCTTGTTTTAGTACAATAGCCATATAGTCAGGCAAAATTAACCTTGTTTTAGTATAATAGCCATATAGTCAGGCAAAATTAACCTTGTTTTAGTACAATAGCCATATAGTCAGGCAAAATTAACCTTGTTTTAGTACAATAGCCATATAGTCAGGCAAAATTAACCTTGTTTTAGTATAACAGCTATATAGTCAGGCAAAATTAACCTTGTGTTAGTACAGTAGCCACAGAGTCAGGCAAAATTAACCTTGTTTTAGTATAATAGCCATGCAGCTGTATATAGCCATGTAGTCATGCAGAATTAACCATGTTTACGTATAATAGTCGTAGAGTTGGGCAAAATTAACGGTGTTTCTATAATAGCCATGTAGTCAGGCAAAATTAACCTTGTGTTAGTACAATAGCCATGGAGTCAGGCAAAATTAACCTTGTTTTAGTATAATAGCCATGGAGCTGTATATAGCCATATAGTCAGGCAAAATTAACCTTGTTTTAGTATAATAGCTATATAGTTAGACAAAATTAACCTTGTGTTAGTACAATAGCCATGGAGTCAGGCAAAATTAACCTTGTGTTAGTATAATAGCCATGGAGCTGTATACTAGCCATGTAATCAGGCAAAATTAACTTTGTGTTAATATAATAGCCATCAAGTCAGGCAAAATTAACTCTGTTAGTATAATATCCACATAGTTGGGCAAAATTAACCTTGTGTTAGTATAATATCCAAGGAGTCAGGCAAAACTAACCTTCTGTTAGTATAATATCCATGGAGTCAGGCAAAATTAGTGTGTTAGTATATTATCTATGGAGTAAGGCAAAATTAACTGTGTTAGTGTAATAGCCATGGAATCAGGCAAAATTAACTGGTACCTGTTTATGATTTTCATGCTAATTGAATGTACATTTTAACGCATCCAGCATAAGCAGAACATATCATGTTATAGTGTTGTCCATCCATCTTTATGTCTGTTGCCTATTTCATTTCTGCACAGTAACTTGAGTTTTCTGATTTTGTTAAATAGTTTGCATATTTATGGAGCAAGGAAGTAACCATTCAGTTTTGGGCTCAAAGGAAAAATGTCAAGGTGACAGTGGCATGTATATGAGATGTCTTGACAAAACTTTGTGCATTGCTAACTTTTAAAAGGAAAAAGACACCATTTGATATTTGGTCAGTATTGAAAGTCACAGTGTTTCTTTTAAGGAAAATGGTTTTTGCACAATATTTTTATCAACTACTTTGACCAAACTGTAGATGACTTGCATTTAAGACATAGAAAACACCTATTCATTTTCATATGAGAAGGTTAGAGGTCAAGATCACATGGAATGAAAGAAGGAAAAATGATCCCCACAAAACTCCTCAAGTTCTATACCACATACCTTGACTAAACTTTGTAGGTCTGCTTATATCTGAGACAAAGAAAACATCTATTTTGGGGTGAATGAAAGGTCAAAAGTCACTGTTAGAGGGATTCCAAGAAGGAAAAAACAGTTCACAAAAAACTTAAGTCTTATGCCACAAGTCATGACCAAACTTTGTTTTGCATTTGAAACAAGAAATTTGCTTATTAGTTTTGGGATCAGTTAGTCAAAAGTCAAGGTCACCTGGACTGAAAGAAGAAAAATGGTTTCTGCAAAATGACTTACACCTTGACCAAATTTTGTGGATTGCTTGTCTTTAAGACAAGTGTTATGAGTATATGCTCTTAAAATATGTCACAGAAAGGAGTGAAATACAGCAAGCTTTATAAAATTTAACAAATAATTTATTTTATTTCAAGACAAAGTGAAAATGAGAAAGAAGAACTTACGGTATTGCAAATTAAATTCCAAAATAATCCAAGAATTACAGACACAAGTCCTTGTAATTTAAAGTCCTGAATAAAACTCAGTACAAGTCCCGAAGAAATCCAAAAACTGAAGGTGAAGACATATCTGTTATTGCTTATAGAGTGTTGATGTGTCCACAGTCTTTTGTTGAATCACAGTAATATAATTCCAGGTTTGAATTCAGTATAAATTCCAGTGAATGTCTTTATCCAAGAATTTGGTCAGAGCACTTATGTATTTCCAGAGAAAATAATCACTTGAAATCAGTAATTTGAAGAAAAAGATTCATCTCAACTGGACACAACATAATATAACTTGAAAGTGCTAGATGTTAAAGCATGAATGACCAAATCCTCACAATTACAAGATTATATAGTTCTCTACTTGACCTCTGGTCACAATTAGCATTTTCTAAAAAGAAACCCATTACCTAATGGAAAATAACCTTCTAGAATGATCTTGATATTTACAAAATCAAAATGATAACCTGGATTACACTCAGGAAATTCCAAAACTTAAACCCAAATAAACATATTTACTTCTTCTGTTAATAATGATCATGATATTAAGCCCATACACATAGAGAATAATTTAGCTATCTACTGGTTGTTTACAATGAATAAAATAAAAAAAGTCAATTTGGGTCACGCAGAAATGAACCAGTTTTGGACAAGGTCAAGTCCAACATACAGTGTTACATTACAGTAGCATATAATGAAATAAAATAAGATGAAACTAACTAACAAACAAAGCAATATAAATATACATAACACTTCCCCTCATAAAGAAAGATTTACGCAATAAAGCTTTCTTTTTACTATAAGTCAAATATACATGTAGATTGGGGCCCTGAGTGGCCGAGTGGCCTAGAGCAGTCACTGTTCTGGTTCACTGCCATCTCACCTCTGTCTGTGTGGGTTTCGAGTCTCAGACTCGGCTAACGTGGGTACATGAGAAAGCCTGCCAGTAGCTTCTTGTGGGTCAGTGGTTCTTCTGCGGTTTTCCAGGGTTCTTCTCTACCAGTTATACAGGCCGCCTTGTATAGCCTATCTTGTGCTGAAAAATGGCATTAAACCAATCAACAACAACAACAATACATGTAATAAAAAAATTACATAAGATGAAATCTTAAGAATGACACAAAGTATACATGAAACAATATATTTCTGTACATGTGAAAGTGCATCTTCTATTAAATTGTCTTTTCCCTTGATGTGCCTGATGTCAATATTATATTCCTGCAAAATCAAACAACACGTTAATAATCTCTAATTTTTGTTTTTCATCTTGCAGATGAAAGTAAGGGGGTTGTGATCACCAAACACAATAATCAGAGAAGGAGCTGAACTAATGTAGACTTCAAAGTGTTGTAATGCAAGTGTCAAAGCCAAACATTCTTTCTTGATTGTGGAATATTTCTCTGGTGCTTATTTAATTTCTCAGAAAAATACCACACTGGATGTTTCTATACCATTTTTGTCTTCTTGAATCAATACTGCTCCAACCCCAACATCACTTGCATCAACAGACAGTTTAAATGATTGACTGAAATTTGGAGCTGTAAGAACTGTTGCACTCTTAAGTATGGCCTTTAACTTATCAAAAGCCTCCTGAAATTTTTCAGACCAATGAAATTTGGTTTTCTTGCACAATAAATTTGTCAGGGATTCAGCAATTATGGAAAAATTGGAACAAAATTTCTGATAGTATCCAGTTGCTTTTTACTGACAGGCACAGGGAATTCAGAAATAGCCTTGACCTTAACATCTATAGGTTTAACTTGTCCATGTCCCACAATATGTCCTAGAAATGTTACACAAGCATGGCAAAGCTCACTTTTGAATAAATTAATTGTCAAATTTGCATCAGTGAGTCTGTCAAAGAATTTCCGAATTGTTGCTAAATGATCTTTCCAGGTGTCGTTGTAGATGATGACATCATCGATGTAAACAACACAATTATCTAGACCAGATGTAATCATGTTCATTAAACGTTGAAAAGTACTAGGTGAACCTTTCATTCCAAAGGGCATCACTTTATATTGATAAAGTCCATCTGGAGTCACAAATGCCAAAATTTCCTTTGCCCTTTCCGTCAGTGGAATTTGCCAAAATCCTTTCAGAATGTCAAATTTGATGACATACTTTGCATTTACAGTTTTATCAATGCAGTCATCAGTTCTTGGTAATTGAAATGAATCTGTTTTAGTCACACACTGTTCACCTTTCTATAATCAGTGCACATGTGGAAAGTATTATCTGCTTTCGGAACAAGTATACATGGCAGTATAACCCTTAGGAGTGCAAGACTGAGAGTCAAAAATCTCCTTGGTGTCAAAACTGGGGGTGAGACTGAGTAAAAAAACAAACTTTGGTATCAAAACTGGGCATCAAATTAAAGATTTGGGGGTCTCTGAAGTGCAAATGAGGGTAAAGGGAAACACTGACATGGTGAACTCCAGTCACTTTTACTTGGCTCTATGAAATCATTCTCCAGTAAATACTAAATTTCTTTTTTCAAACATTCCTGTTTGAGTGGGTTCATCCTGTATGGTTGTTGTTTCACAGGTGTGGAGTTTACAATTTCATTATCATGGTAGATTTTATTTGTTCTTGTAGGAACATCTGGAAATAAGTGCTCATATTCAAGGAATAACTGTTTTAGTTCATTCATTTCTTGTTGCTGCAAATGTGAAAGTTTCTGGTCCAGATTGTTAATAATTTCTGAATTTCAAAGATTTCTTACTCCAAAATCAATACAGTCCTATTGCATTCCATCGCTTAAATCCTCAGTGTGTGGGGCAGGTACAACTAAATTAATTGCATGATTAACCTGGCTATCTCTCTTAACATACTCCTTTAACATATTTATATGGCAAAGTTGTTTTGTTTTCGCCTCCCAGGAGTATTGATGATATAATTTAAATCATTTACTTTCTTTTCAACTGTGTAAGGACCATAATACTTGTCCTGAAGAGGATTTTGTGGTACGGATAACAGAGCCAGAACTCTATCACCAGGCTGAAAACTCCTTTTCTTGGTATAATACCTTAATTTCATTTTTGACCGAGTAGAGTGCAGATTAGTTCTTGCAAGCTCACAAGCCTCTGACAACTTATACTTAAAATTGGAAACATAATCGAGAAGATTAATTTCTGTATCTTCATTAGAAAGAAGTTTCTCTCAACAACTTCAGTGGTCCACGCACAGTATTTCCAAAAACTAGTCCAAAGGGACTGAATCCTAAAGATTCTTGAACTGATTCCCAAACAGCAAACAAAAGTAAATGAACACCTTCATACCAATATTTACCCTTATCAAAACAATATGGCCAAATCATATTTTTCAAATTTTGATGAAATCTTTCTAAAACCCCTTGACTCTCAGGGTGATTGGTAGAAGATTTGATTTGTTGGATGCCTAATTCATACATAACTTGTTGGAAAATTCCAGACATAAAATTTGACCCTGGATGAGATTGGACAGATTTGGGAAGGACAAATTGAGTAAAACACTTTATCAAAGCTTTATTATTGTTTTAGTTTTAATATTCCTCAAAGGAATTGCCACTGGGAATCATGTTGATGCACACATTATGGTCAACAAGTATTGGTTACTTGACTTGGTCGTAGGTAAGGGACCGATACAGTCTACCATTATTCTGCTAAATGGTTCATCAAATGCAGGAATAGGTTGCAGATGAGCCATGGGTATCTTCTGATTGGGTTTTCCTACCATTTGACAAGTATGACAAGATCTGCAGTATTTACAAACATCACTTTTAATTTTTGGCCAATAAAAATGATTCAAGATCTTGTGATAGTCTTATTAATCACTAAATGACCAGCCAAAGGAGTTTCATGGGCCAGACAAAGAATTTCCAGTCAGTACAATTTTGGAACTACGATCTGATAGTTCACTGACTACTTATCACTAGCAGTTACCTCGGGTGGTCTCCATTTTTTCATAAGAATCACATTTTTAACAAAATAAAAAACAGATACTTCTGTGGCTTCAGCTTCACTAATGGCTCATTGAAACAAACAGGAGATCTCAGGATAACAAGTGATTGTCATTTGTCACCCTGATTAGAATAAAGAGAATGAGTAGTTAAAAGAGGATCACTGTGATCAATACCCTTTGATTGATCCAAATGAGGAGTGAAAGTGATCTCATCAGAAGCTTGACCAGTACATGTGTCAGCTAAAGGAATACTTTTCTGATCAGCATCATTCTCAAGAGCTTTCTTTGCACAAGCTGGATATAAATCAAGGATTTCTTTTTCAATAGGATCAACATTCTAATCCAAACAAGGCTTGTCAGTTACAAGTGGATTAACCACAGCCTTATCACCAGCTAGGTCATTGCCTAGGAATAAATGAATGTCCTCAATGGGTGAAGATGACACTGTTCAGATTGTCACGGGTCCTAAGACTAAGTCTGATGACAAATTTATACAATGGAGAGGAACATTAACAAAGCCATACCCTACTACCTGAATAAGAACACTCTCTTTAGAAGAAGACTTCTCAGAAAAAGGCAAAGTACCTAATAATAAAGGACTGCAAAGCTCCTGTGTCCCTAAAATTTTAATAGGGATTGGATTGGCAGAATCATCCATGAATGATATAGAACCCTTTGATATGAATGGTTCATAATTCTCCATAATAAAATCAGACTGGGGTTTATTAGACCCAATAAATGTATTGCTTTCAGTATTTGACTATGACCTTGACCTCTTAGAAATAAGAGCATTTTTGGAATAGGTCTGTCTTGATGTTCTGATACTTATTTTTCAGTTTGTAGCAATCAGAAATAACGTGTCCTTTCTTCTTGCAATAGGTACACATGGGAAGAGATAAGGATTTCTGATCAATCTTATCAGAAACCTGATTTCTAAATGTTGTGCCAGATTGAAATTTAGAAGGGCTCATATTAGGCTGAAAACTTTTTTACCAGAAGACTGCTGAGTGGAAGAGTGATTTACAAAAGAAACTTTATGAGCTAAGGAATACTCGTCAGCAGTACGAGCAGCATTTTCTAAGGTTTCGACCTTATGCTCATGAAGATAAGTCTTACAGTTCTCGAACTCTTCAGATAATACGAGTTGTCTGAGATTTTCATAATCTTGATCAGCTTTCTTGGCTAAGTACCACCTGTCATATAACTGCACTTTTTCTCTTGCGAATTTGACATGAGTTTGTCCAGCATCTTTTTTTATAGTTCCTGAATTTTTGCCGATAAGCCTTAGGGCCTAACTCGTAACCCTTTAAGATGCATTCCTTAACTAGATCATAGCCAGCACTTTGCTGTACTGACAGGGAAGTGTAGATGTCTTGGGCTTTGCCAAAAAGTGCACTCTATAATGATAGAGTCCAATGCTCTCTTGGCCATTTTGAATTTTCAGCAATTTTTTCAAAATGAACAAAATATTGATCTACTTCATTTTCCTGAAAAGGGGGTACTAACTTGATATTTCTTAAAACATCAAAACTTGAATTTGTATGTAAATTGGGGATGTACTTTTCACTTGCCAGCTGTGATTCTTTTAATCTAAATTGAAATTCTCTTTCTTTCTTTTCTCTTAGCATTTGCATTTGTCTCTCTCACTCCTCTTTCTCCAACAGCAGTTGTTTTTCTTCTTTCTGTAACTGCATTTTCCTCTCTCTTTCCTCTTCCTCCAATTGCATTTTCCTCTCTCTTTCCTCTTTATCTAATTGCAGTTGCATTTGTTTCACCTTTCTCTTTCTGAAGCTCAAGCTTTCTTAACTCTAATTCCATCCTGTATTTTAATTTTAATTCCTTTACTTTTATGTTAGAGTCTGATAGACTTACTAATAAAATCCAAAGCACTTTATTCAAAACACTCTTTTCCACCAAATATTGGACCAAAATATTTTTTATTTCTTGCTTTTGTTAAGGAAGCTTTCGCCTCAGAAAGATTGTATTTTCTGGCAAGATGAAGCAATTCATCTTTTTTCAAGGAGTCTAACTGTTCCCGGGTAGAATTTGAAATAATGATCTCCACTTTAGATGACATTATAAAAAGCTCTTTGATTTCACTAAAGATTTCTAAAATGTGAAATAATGCCTGGGATTTAGAAAATTTCTAAACAAAGTGCATCAAAATTTCAAAAACAAAGTTTTCTGAAATATTTTAGCAGAATTTGTATCCTGGACAAGTCCCCAATTTTCTGTTACAAGTCTATGCTCTCAAAATAAGTAACAGAAAAGCGTGAAAGACAACAACTTTGTAAAATTTAACAAATAATTTATTTCCCTAGAATACAAAGTGAAAATGAGAAAATAGAACTTATGGTAATGCAAATTAAATCCCAAAATAATCCAAGAATTACAGACACAAGTCCTTGTAATTTAAAGTCCTGAATAAAACTCAGTACAAGTCCCAAAGAAATAAAAAAACTGAAGGCAATGAGGTATCAGTTATAGCTTATAGAGTGTTGAAGTATTAGCAGTCTTTTGTTGAATCACAGTAATATAATTCCAGGTTTGAATTCAGTATAAATTTCAATGAATGTCACAACATAATATAACTTGAAAAGTGCTAGATGTTAAAGCACAAATGACCAAGTCCTCACAATCACAAGATTATATAGTTCTCTACTTGACCTCAGGTCACAATTATCAGTTTCTAAAATAAAAACCATTACCTATTGGAAAATGACCTTCTAGAATGATCCTGATGTTTACAAAATCAAAATGATAACCTGGATTACACTCAGGAAATTCCAAAACTTAAATCCAAATAAACATATTTACATATATTAATAATGATCCTGATGTTAAGCCCATACACATAGAGAATAATTTAGCTATGTATTATTGTTTACAAGGAATAAAATAAAAATAAGTTTGGGTCATGCAGAAATGAACTCAATTTTGGACAAAGTCAAGTCCAGCATACAGTGTTACATTACAATAGCATATAATGAAATAAAATAAGATAAAACTAACAAACAAACAAGCAAATTAAATATACATAACACAAGACATCTATTGATTTCAGAATTAAAAGGTCAATTATCCAACCAGTGAAAGAGTTTTGCAGAATTAAGTATAAATAATATTGTTTAATGCATGGCAGGTGTATGAAGTTCCTTTTGAGGTACTCTTGTTTTGTAAAAAGATGATAATTCATTTTGAATATTAGGTTCTAATATGCCTTTAATGTCCATTTTCAAAAATGGGAAATGTCTGTTGCAAGAAAAGAATATTGAGTGAAGGTCGGTAAAACCTTGTAATAATGATCTTGGCAGGATTGATCATACAATGCTATTATTTAGTGCAATGAACTAAGCTAAAGATTCAACATGACAAAGTTTTGCCCTCAGATCAGTGGTGTATAATCATTTGGAGTTTAAACTTGACTTATGCTGGGTCTTTATTGAATTGGTACATAGAAATGCAAGTAAAAGTTCAAGTGTTTAGAATGAACTTGTGCCATTTTTTTATGAGTGATACACAAACCTGAAAGCAGAGTAACTGTTGCCAAGAAAGATTATAGTAGAATGGGTCAGTTTTGATGGAGTTTCCTGTTTCCTCATCAAGTGCATTTCCTGATTGCATTAACATTATGATTACTTTCTACAACCTTTGAATCCCGTCCCCCATGAAAGACCCCCCTTCCACCCATCTTTCCATAACATATAGATGAAGGGAAGCAACTCGTAGAGGTTAACTCCACTTTATTTCCTATTAGGTGGCCAATGATATCCAGGATGTAACAAGTTTTAACTTTAGGAAGAAGGTGACTGTTTGGATGTGGAGGCAAACCTTCCTGCCTGCTTGGGTGACCTAGTCACCCCTTCTCCCTGACCGGTTTCATTACTGTTGTAACTCATCAGAGGGAATAATATGGGTTGATTCATTTGTTCAGCTGTTCACTGTATTGGGTCAGTGTGTGGTTTATATCCCTTGGTTGCCTGTGCAGCCAATATAGCTACTTGTAAGGTCATGTGACTAGCATTGTCATGACTTATAATTGTGACATCCAGGTTCCGAAATAAACCGTTGTCTTGTAGCTGAGTGTTTGGATACATTAAGATATATGATTTAAAGAGGGGTATAAAAAAAAGAAATGACTTGCAAACTCGAAGAATATTTATTTTGATCTGCAGAAGCTTTGTTCTCTTTATAATACCACGAAGTTAATTTCTGCAAAACAAAACATAGAACTACCATGCTTTTGTATAAATCATCAGTAGAAGTGAAGTCAGATTGAGTGTCCAATTGATTATTGATTTAAAGTCCTTGCGTAATCATGAGGTTATCAGTGGGGTTTACATACAGTTGATGTATGATTTCGTCCAACTCTAACATGGTCACATGGTCCCACTAGGCTTAATATCACCAAAAATGAGAACCAGGCCTTACTTGAACTTACCGATAACAAAGATATTGTGGCCAAAAAAGCTGATAAAGGCTCTACCAACGTAATCTTGAATACTGATGATTATGTCAAAGAGGCCTTAAGACAACTTAATGAGGAGAACTGTTATACCAAATTGAAGAAACATGTGACAGAAATACACCACAATATTGTGAAAAATCTCATAATACAAATTCACGAAAAAAGGGAATTAGACTTTTCTTAACCTCATCATTGACAAAATCTGTACTCCAAGGTTTTATCTCCTTTGAAAATACATAAATGCCTTATTCTGGGAAAAATCTCGGAAAGACCAATTATCAGT
>JAECUM010000670.1:0-28007 GCA_016617855.1 Megalonaias nervosa
CTTGGCGGTCGATCTGCTCAATGTTTGACTGATGTCATTTCCCACTTTAGGTAACACTTCTACACGACGCACGTAAAGTCTGGCTTCTTGGATGATGGTTTTGTACTCGTTGGCATGAGCCATCAAATGGAAAGCGACACTGCTGCGATTGAGTCTCAGTCGAATATCCACTCCGTTGAGCAAATACTTGTCTTGAAACCACATGTCCAAATGCAAACGATCCATCAGTTCTAAATTACGACCTTGCAAGATTTTGCTTCGACGGTTGTTAAAACCCACATTGTGAGGATTGTCATCGGCTGTCAGGGTTGTGTCGTTAAACGTGTCTTCACCTGCGGTGTCAGGTTTCCATACCACGCAAGCATCCAGATGAGTGTTCTTGGCCTCTTTTCCGTACGTCAAGAGATTTTTTAGGTACGCTTGGTAAGGGTAAGTATCCATAATGCCGCTGACCAGTTTGTTATTCAAGTACAGATCCACTTCGCTGAACAAGGAATGCATGAAATTGTTGACGGGAGCTACTCTGGCAACGGCTCCCGGATTGGTGTTGTCGGTTTTGATCACTTTCAGCTTCAGATACAAGTAACTGCTCTTCAGATCGATGTAATCTTCGGGTTGTCCTTTGATTTCAAACTCGATGGGAGCTGAATCCGTCAAAGAGAAGACGGGATGAAATTCGACCCATTGGGATTCTTGCATTGTCATCATGGTGGGTGGCATGGCAAACAGATCCAGTTCCGACTTGGAACAAGCAAAAGACTCTCGGTGCATCATTTTTCTTTTTTAATAATCAAAAACGTCTAACTCTCGGATGGTTTTTCTTTTCTTAGACTTTCTAGCTCTAGGGGTGTGAAGTCCTCTGAAGGGGTGTTTTCGTCGTCTTTTTCTGCCTTGTCCTTGCTGTGCCGTCAGGTAAGCAGGAATGCCTGACTCGGCATTGCCCAGGGCATTTATAGGAGTTTCTCGCCGACCCAAAAGGTCTTTGCCCTTTTGAAGCAAGACATTTTTGCCTGCTCTTAAGAAAGCTTCTTTGGGGTTTTGTTTGTCAATGATGACATTTTGGAAAAATTCTTTACCTTGCGTCAACGCGGCATCTTTTAAGGCGTGCAATCCCCGTGTCACCATCGGTTTCAAAACGGAAACCACTGTACGAAAGGCCGATTTGAGCATATCACCCAAACCATGTCCTCGCTGTCGAGCGACTCTTTGGTACACAGGATACATGACTGACAAAGGGTTAGAGTAAACTTTGTCGAAAATGGAGTTTCACTGTGACTTTCCCTTTGGTGAATGGAATATTTTGTCCCAGATCTCCTTTTATAGTAATGTTGACAGTGTCGAAATAAGACTTTCTGACGGGCAAATAGTGAGGATGTACAAATTCACGGTGAACGTGATAGGTGTTTCCACCTTCCTCGTCAGCATTCGTGGCAGAATCTACTTTCAAACGAATGACACGCAGTAACGGTACGGAGGTGTGTCCCACCACGTTGTACTCCACCACATCGGAGTACACAAACATCAAATTCAGTCCTTGGCTCATTTCTACAGGGAATCAAAAATATTTCGCAAAATCCAAGTTACCGGTCATGGCTGGTATTTGGTTTCTCATCTTGATCAACTTGAAGTCTCCACCCAAAATGTCATACAATTCAGGACAAAATGTAATGGCCAATACTTTGTCCTCTGACAATTTCATCATTAGGCGACGAGCTATTTTGTGGTACTCGATCGTGACACTTCTTCTGGCTTTCTCCAAGGCTTTACCAAACGTGAAATTGAACCTGTCAGCAATAGTGTTCACCAAATGTTGACCACTAAAATAATAGCCCGCATTAATTTTCAACAGATAAGTGGTTCGTTTAGTTTTGGGGTCTTGTGATTTCATAAAGTCAGCTACACTAGCGCGTTCATCCATGGCTTGTTGCACTTGTTCGTCATAAACTTCTACCGTAAAAGTGTTTTCATTTTCGACGATGTTTTTGATTTGTGTAGGGTGAATCATTTCCACCAAAGCCACTTCCGAATGGGCTTCGTGATTCAATTGGATGGCTTGAGGTAATCTGGCCGAGAAACAGCACAAAGTGTTATTGGGAAACACCTCCATGGAACTGTCACTTTGTAACGTTAAGTAAAATTGGTTGTTCATAATTCCACAGTTCTAGTGTCCGAGGAGTCACTGGAAGTCAGAGGAGTGTCTAAAAGAGGATGGTTAGGGTGACTGTTCTAACTACCGTTGGACACAAGACTCCCGTTGTTGTTGTTTCCGTTAGAGAAATATTTCAGAGACGGATTGGGAAGAAGGTAACCAATGCAACTGCTAAGTAAAATGGTCCACAATTGTTTGTCTCCTTGTTGCAAACTCAAATTGGCAATGGCAGCACCGATGACACAATACACCACAAAGATTTGGCAGAAAAAGACGATTTGCGTTTTAGGCACACGTTCTCCACACCACACCCACAAGGGTTGCTTTTGTAGATCTTGCATAGAAGAACTGGGGGAAGGAGTGGTCACTGCAGTAGCTGAGGCTGTGTTGAAGGGCATGATGGTCACTTCTTTTTATAGTCGATGAGTTGCGAAGCGGCAATCCAAGAGTCAAAACTGGGAGGATATCCTTTCCAACGTACTTTGACTTCTTTGACACGTCGTTTTCCCAATTTACAAGTTCTTCGATCGAGAATGCTTTCTATCTCGTACACGTCGTCTTCTTTTTTGGTCACACGTTGTAACTCGGACAAGTAAAACGTTCCTTTTAACACTTCCCCGTTCATGTCTTCCAATATATAGACGGGAGAATGACGGCCACGCACACGTTCGGTGACACGAAACAATTCGGTGGTCCAGTTGGGTAAGTAACCTTTGTCGAAAGTGCGTTTGGTTTTGCCAATGCGTACCCAATCTCCTAATGCCAACACTCCACCTTTCTTGGGGACAGGCACTGTCGGGGACGGTCCAAACAGGCGCTCGAAGACGGTCACTTCGTTGTCGGGAGTCACTTCTTTGGGGGGCACGCCCAATGCTCCGATAGTAAGATTGGTTGTACGATTCGACGAGGTGTGGCAAGACGTCGATGTACTTGAGAGTGTGTTGATGCGTAAAATATTTCCACATGCGTTCTTTCAAGGTGCGTTGGAAACGTTCCACGATGCTAGCTTTGGTTTCGGGATTCTAGGTGGTGAAAAAATGAATGTCACGTTTCTTCAATTCTTTTTGGAAAGCTTGGTTTAGAAATTCGGTGCCTTTGTCAGTTTGCCATCGAAGAGGGTGTCGCCCGCTTTGTTTCAACACCAGTTGGAGGGCTCGCATTAACTCACTGCTCGATTTGGAAGTGAATGGTACTACCCAAGCAAATTTGGAAAAGACGTCGATGACACAAAATAAATATTTGTAGCCACGATTGTAGGTGGCCAAATGAGAGACATCGGCTAAATCGGCTTGCCATTGGTGATCGATACACTCTACTTCGGTGCGACTTCTGGAAAATTTTCGTCGGATGGGTTTGTGTAAGGTGTACGTGGCTTGTTCTTGTAACCAGCGTTGCACATGAGGTAAACGGATACTTTTCAGTCGAGTTTTCGCAGCACGATACAATTTCTGAACCCCTCCGTAACCTGCGGGATGGGCTGGATCGTAGTAAATGCTGGCTAACACCTTCCCCATTTTTTAATAAATGATCCAATCTTCACTGATGCTACTCTTGTCTTTCTGTGGTATTTTCTTGGTTTGTAATGCTTTGCGTGTCCGACGAGCAATAGGTGTTGAGGAGGAGGACAGTGTTTGAACAGGGGTAATCAGTTCTTGTTTCACTTCTGTCTTGACATCATCTTTTTAATCCAACCAATTCTGGATGTAGGTGGTGTTGTTAACTTGCATACTTTTTCTGGTGGAGTTTGAAACTCTTCTTCTTTTTCTGTCTTGATCACTGGGACTAGTGGTAGTGGACTTTCTGTCTTGACTATTGGAGGTGGTAGTGGTGGTGATGGACTCTTCATCAAGGCCTTAAAATCTTTCAGAGTGGGTTGAGCTGTTTCGTCTAAAGCTTTCTGGTGAAAGAGTTTCAGTCGTTGCAACAATTGGCCGTACCGTTGCGATTTTTCCGTTTCGGACAAATCGCTGCGATCCATCAACGATTGCAATTCGTGTTGTAACTGGGACATCTCGGTCAAATGAGGATTGGGAGGTAAATATGGGGTTCGTTGTTCTTGCCAACGATGGTATTCCATCCATCGTTTGTAAGGGACTAAAGATAGTTTTCGTCCTTCCATCAGATTTCAAGGATCACGTCTGAGATCTTTTGATTTCAGAGGTCCCTTTTATCTTCTTGGTCTTTTATCTTGGAATTAGGTCGGGTATAATATGTCTCATTGCACTCAGTATAGGTTTCGCTACATTGGTAATAAGTCCTAACAGGGGTAAAAATCCTCCGCGTAGCACCAACATCTTTTTCTTTTGACGAATGGATATTTTCTTTTGAACCATTTAGCGAAGAATGTGTCGATGTTTCGCTAAGCAATTTTTCTGATGTTTAGTCAAAGGTATTGTGCCTTTCAAGACGTTCGGACAACATTCGCTCACCGTATCGATAACATCTTTGGAGGCAGTTTGAATGAGTTGTTTTCGCATGGGTGGAGAAGCTTTGTACAGGACAGACAACATGTCCCAATGTTTGACTAAACGAGGAGGCAGTCCTTTCCTTTTCTTTCCTTATGGAATAGAAGAAGGGTGTCTTTTTTGGGTGACATCTTTCTCGGTGGGTTCGTTGGTTCTGTGGCACACAGCAAAAAATACACTAACGTCGATGACTTGTCACACGGTCTTTTATCTTTTTTTGGGGGGGGGACTATCGCTTCGTCATAAATGTGACGATGTGTTTTCCAAAATCGCCAAAGAATCCTCCTCTTTGGCGGCTCCTCTTTTTCTTTGGACGAGTGTTTTTTCTGGGGGTGACGTCGATGTTTGGCTAAGCCTTTTTTCGCTTGACGAGACTGTCTTTTTCTTTTTCCTTTCTGGACAGGAGAACGAAGATGATGTGACATCTTTTGGTGTACAACATACACTGACATCCATGGCTCGACATGCGTCTTTTATCTTATTTTTTTGGGAGCCTGTCCTTTACCCTTGTGACAAAATCATTGGCTATCTTATCGAATTCAAGGAAAGGGCCAAAGAAACCTCCCTTTTGGTGGCTTCTCCTTTTCTTTGGATGAGTGTGTCTTTTCAGAGGGTGACGTCGATGTTTGGCTAAGCGTTTCTAAGGATGACGTTACTGTCTTTTTCGTTTTCCTTTTCCTTTTTGGACTGAAGAAGAACGACGATGGTAACGGTGTACACTTCTTGGAGGGGACATCTTTGGGCGTGCAGCAGCACAAAAACACTGATCAGTATTGTTTGCCTCAGGTCTTTTTTATACTGGAATGGGTCGCCACTGATTGTCTTTACGTCGTATCAACTTGATGACAGGCAACACACGTCGTGGAGGAGTTCGCAACGGACTAAATCGGGATAGTTCTTGCTTGGACAAATCCAGTAAACTCTGTAACACACCCGTTCTCTCTTAGACTTTGATTTTGGAGGCAGGTACTTTGTGAGCAGCGGCCACAGCCGCTAAAGAGGAAGAGGGTATCACCGCTGGAGGAGAAGTTTTTGGAGACACTCTCTTGCGAGTAGAAGCTGTTTTCTGTGGACTTTTCTTTTTCTTTTTCTGAGGCTGTGACCTGGTCTTGACACCGTTGCTCTTTTTCTTTTTCTTCTGGGTACGTTTGGGCGTGGCTTTTTTCTTGGGGACGAGTTTGGGAGCATTAGGATCCCATCTTAAGAGGGAACGAATGATGACACCTCCTAGAGAACCGCTACCTCCAGGTTTCAAAATGATTTGCTTTTTGATTTGAGTGTCAATGCGAGGATCGGCTAGTTGCGTCAAGGCGCCTTTGTTTCTCTCAAAAAAAACGTTTGGTTTGATGTGGAATCTGAATGATGCCTTGCAGTAATTGACGTGCTGTCACCGTAAATCATCGTAAGACTTCTTTGAGACTAGCTTCTAAGACACGAGCACGTATTTGTGGATTTTTTTCGAGACATAACCCTACAAGGCACGAATCAATTTAATGGGAAGATGAGACTGAAGGGACGTCGTGTTGACGATGTGTGAGACAGAGTCAAAGTGACCGAGGTTTTTATAGATTTTTTTTGGTGATTGTGATTAAGTCGACGAAGGGGACGTGTACACGACAGGCCCTCCGTCTTGGCACCAGTATTGAAACAGATGGGTACGAAATCGCAAATAATCGGGAGTGGTGAGTTTTAAATCCACGAGTAAATAAGCGTGTGGGGTTTCAGTGGCATCGTCGTACGCATTTGTCTGCCAAGGCGTCCCTAACTGTTTGCCTAAGACTTGTACTTGCGATTTATCTCTAGGACTTTTAAACAACACCACGTAATGAGCATTGAGACTGATGGTACGATGGGCTTTACTTTGTTGAAACAAATTTTGGGTGATGTAAATGACACTGGCATTACGATGATGACCTTTGCACGTAAACCAGAGTTTAATTTCTTCTTCGTCTTCTCCTAACATGTCGTCAAAAATAACCAAATGAGTTTGACTGGGGTCAGACACGATCCCGTCGTCTTCGCCAGGAATGCCTTCCACAAAGACGATGGAATCGCCTTGACTTTCTCGCAGAAGGCTGTACGCCATTTGCCACTCCTTGTTACACCACACGATGCGTTGAGGTGGACGATCGATCAAATGATGTTTATGTTCGATCAAACGTTTGACAAATTCGGTTTTGCCTGAACCGCTCGGTCCGGCAATGAGCATGTTAAAGGGATGGCGAAGATAGAAGGCCTCCCAACTACTCCGATCTATGTGTTCGTCAATGACTTTGACAGTGGAGGAAGAGGGAGCAGAGGCAGTAGAGGTAGCCATAGTAGTCTAAGAAATGTCACTTTTGACACGAAGACAGACAAGACAAGAGTTTTTATACTTTTTACTTTTTTCAGGACACGTTTATTGTCATCTTTAATGGTGAACAACACGAAAGACAAAAATACATAAAAGCCAAATGGTTAAGTACATAAATAAAAGACACATCAAAACGATCATAGTGGAATATAAACAAGTCTCTGTACAACATTTGTGATGATCAAGAGGTGAAATCGTAGGGGTACTGTGTAATGCTCTTAGAGTCTCTACACTCCTTGGCACAATCACACAAGAGTCCTCCCGGAATGGCCTTTCAGGGATGTCGATCACAGTCTTGTCCGGAAGTGGTTTTCCTCGGTCACGACTTCTTCTTCTTCTCCTTCTGGCACTGTCACTAATACTGGTTTAAAAGTTACTTTTTTCACTGAACGTTTTAATTTTTTAGGATTACAAATCTTTGGCATAGTGTGCCACTTCTTTTGTCCAAGCCTCAAACCCCCACGTTTTCCAGTCACGTACATCTTTCCAGTGAGGGTGTAAGTCACAAGCTACACACACGTCGTCGTATACATCTTCAGTGCCTAAAAGTTGACGAATCTTGTTTTCCCGTAGAGGTTGAGAAGTATCAAGATGAAAGCGCAAAGCTTTGAGCAGAATGAGTCTCTCGTGTACATTTAAAGGGACCACTTTCATGTCTTTTGGAGTAGTAGGTACTGTTCGTAAAGAGTCCACAAGGAATCGGCTGGTAAACGAAATCCCAGAAAGCAAGTCACTAAGACACACACTACACCTCGACCTCAATTCAATGGACACAATTCTCGTAATAGACGATCGTAATCCTCTACCGTTTCAATAGTGTCATTGATTTCCTTCCACGGAATCTGTTGTATCACGAATGATAAAGGTTGTGGCATGGTGGTCCGTTTTTATACCGTCTTTGGTGTCAGGTAATAAGTGTACTTTTTGAATAGCTTCGATTTTATTTTAGTAACGTAACAAAAAAGTTTAGTCACTAACTCACACATCACACGTCGCACAGAAGTTTCCTCTTGAACTAGAAAGAATTGTTCTTGTAAAGAGTTGTTTTAATCCTCTAACTCGTCCTTTGGAATTCGGTGTCTAAAATATCACCTTGTAAGCTGAATGAGTGGTATCCAAAAATTTATGAATTTCACGCGATTCATCAATGTCTGACCACTGAAACACTTTCATCAGAATCAGTCTTCTTACAGCATTTAGGTACCAGTAGTTCCAACATCGGTGACGTAACGGATGCAATGGTTCTTTGCGTTTCACTTGTATTTTGACGAACTCACGGTAAATGCGTTCTCTCAATTCCACAGGCAAACCACGAATGTTCTCTTGTAAAGTATCCATAACCGTGTCAGTCAAACACTTCTCCTAGAGCGAAAGCAATGAACGTAGTGAGTAATTTCTGACCACTGCCATTCCAGGAAACGGTCAAGAATGTCAACAAAATCTTCAAATGTAAATGGTCTAAAGCGAAATAGTAGAACGAACGCACCCTTGATCCATCGAAATCGGACTTGTTTGTTGACTTTGGTCAATTTCATCTTGTGAATTTCTCGACACAAAAGTTCTACAGTCACAAATTGAGATTTGGCTCTGGCAAGTCCCTGCCAAATGTCCTTGTAGATCTTCTCTTGCAATTCGTTTGGTAATCTTTGAAGATTATTTTTTACATCGGGTTTAAATAGTAGTCTAGGGGTTGTTTAACGTTTGACTCCTAACCCCGTAGCTGGTTTCTTACACGACATGGTATGCCCACTTCAATGACGAGGTCCCACTAAAGGTAGGTAGTGACAATCTGAAGACCATCGAGCATGTTCCAGGTAAGCGCAATCTTTCTTCTCCCACTCGTGAAGTGACACACCACAACTGAAGCACTTGACTTTATCCCCTTCGCCCAAGTAGATAAATCCAGCTCTAGCTAATTCTTTGGGGGTAGGTCCTCCCAGATATTTAGGCCATTTTCCTCGAAAGGTTTGGAATCGACTTTCATAGTCACAGTATTCTGGCAAACGCACAGGGAACGAATATTCGTCTTTCACAGGTTCATTCGATGAGGGTACGGTGAAATATGTAGGAGTCTGCTCAGTTTTACATGACATCCGTAGGGTGGTAGCCGCATGGTTTCATTAGTATGACATCCACCATGAAAACCAGTAAAGTGAAAATTTGTGCGCTAACGAGTGGCATCGCTTTCACATCGATTGGGTTTGACACGCACAGCATCACTTTCCATGGTAGGTATGGTAGTAGTAGTAGTTATAGCAAAGTTCCCATGATGATGTGGTACTGAATCGCTAAGGTCATAGCGTACGGCATCCCTGCAATCGCAAGGCACAGCATCGTACTCGAGTTTGCTCTTGCTTGATACTTGCTGTTTGAAAGGATTCATTTTTTCTCGCTTGGCGTTTGTAGTGACAATGAACTTTCAGTCTTGAATGTTGTCCCTTTTTATATGCTCGCCAATATCAGTGTGACCGTACGGTAAAGTTAAGTGATTGGGAAGCCGTACTCGCTTCTGGTACACGATTTGATAGACTTTTTCCAAGGGTCGGCTAACGATTTGGTGTGTGGGTAAACGTACAATCTTGTGCGGTTCGTGGGTGGTCACTTTAAAATTTCCATCCTGTCCAGTCTGCAAGCCTTCTTCCAAGACGCCAAAGTTCACCACTCGACTGGTGCGATAATTGACAGTCAATCCTTTCACTTTGCATTCCGTGTACACTTCTCCTTGTTTGTCCCGGTATTCGTAACCGTAATTTTTGGGACCGCCACTTGCAAAACTTAGAATCTTGTCGTCGGGCGGCTCGTCCGTCCAGGCTTCTAAACGGTCTCCTCCGATGACAGTGTGACATTGACCCAGGCGATCGATGTAGATGCAACTGTCCGTGTCAAAATACAGCACACGATCTCCTAACAGTTCTAAAGTTTCGTACAGTTTTAAGCGAGCATGGGCTGTCACGTAAGACGCAATGATCACATTTCCAAATTCGTCGGCTTCTACAAAGTCCAGTCCTTCTTCGTAATTGACTAAGATCAAGTCCTCACGAAGGACGTCCACGTGTTTCATGTATTTGGTTTTGTCGTGAATCATCTGAAAGTAGCGAGAAGGTTCTGTCAAATACTCCGTCTTGGGTAAACACGGTCGTTGTACCATTTTGCCCCACAAATAATTTAACATCACTTTGGCAAACGATCGCCTTCCTTCGTTTTTCTCGACGTGGTCTAAAGTGATGCCTTCCTGCTCCCAGTATTTCTCTTTGAATTTCTTTTGGCCTTAGGGAGTGTGGCAGCAGGAAGGATAGCCGCTAGCTTCTTGTTTCAGTTTCAAAAAGGCATTCACCTAGTCTGCAAAAATGCTTTTCTGAGCCTCGTCGCCCTTGTGGTATTTTTCTGTCTTGGGAAAGTGGTAAATTTCGTACACTTTTAACAGTTGGTATCCCAAGTCCAGAGATTTAAACAATTCCAAGCTGACCCACGTTCCGGTCAAGGCGCGTTCTTCCTGATTGTGCTGACAAGGTTGGTCTTGGTTGCACGTTTCGTCACAAGTACGGCACAAGGGAACATCAGTTTTCCTTGGCAATGATGTGGTAAAACGGGATGGTACAAGTACGTGGGAGACAAGACTTTACATTTGATCAATCCTTCGTATTGTCGAATATTGTCCACGTCAATGTGTTCCGTCAGCAATTGTGGGTGCCCTGCGAGAAAGTGACAATATTTGCACACGTACGGATACAGAGAACACACGTCCAAGTATTTGATTTCTTCTCCTTTCTCTTCGTCGGCTTGGTATAGCAAACAGGTGGCATTCGTCCGTCCTCCGTACAAACTATCCCTTGGGTTTAGTGGGTCCACCAGCTTATAACTTTCCACGATGGGCTTAAACTCGGGATCGGTTTTCAATCGCTGATCGTACTCGTGTTCCCACATTTCTACCACATGATATCCTTGCTCTTCTAACTTCAAGCGTCGCTGACAAGTGGCCTGATACAAGTCTTCCATGGTCCGTTGTAAAAGCTGATTTTTAGTGTTACGTTGAGGGTAGCAGATAGGACATCCGTGAAATAAGCACCCGTTAAACTCGTACACAATCTGGGGGTTTTCTAAGTCCCAGCCATCGACTGAATACCTTCCGATGGCTTTTTCGCCTCCTCCGTTGCGGGAATGTTGGATCCATTTGTCTTCCTTGTCACAAAAGTAATGTAGCCAGCGTAGGGCTTTGACCGAGTATTGACGTTTGACAAAATTGGTTGTTTGAGGACTGATTACACCTAGGGTGTTTTCGGGCATAAATCGTTGGCGGTACACTAAGGAACACGCTTTGGCAATGGTGCAGGCTTCTTTCAAAGGATCGATCCCTCCGTGTTCCATGAACAGTTCTCGAAATTTTCCACAGCAACGCCGTAAAATGTCTACGTCGGAACGACAATATTTTAACATTTCTTCCTGAAAGTCGAAAGGGTCCGAAGGCGTGAGTCTGGTACCAAGCGTAGAAAGCTTCTCGTTGTTCGGTACGCATGTTGTCGGAGTCGTAGTAGTGAGCCTCAGGCAAATGGGGTAGAACGGTGTGTTGATTGGATTCGGTATTGAAAAAGTGCGGAAAATAGCCTTTGACCATTTCTGTCATTCCAAACGTTTTAGGCATGCGACTCAAAGGCATGGCCAAGTAACTCATCGAATCTTTAAACTGCACTTGACCCACTTGCATGGAAATGATTTTGGCTCCGTTCAAAGTCACTTTCGGACGTTCGGTACTTTGTTCCGTATAGTATCTCAACAGAAACTGTCCATCGTATCCCGAGAAATTGTGAGCCATCACCGTAGCATAGCGATGACAATCTCCGTAACGTTCGATGTCTTCTTGGCTCCACGTTTCGTCGATAGGGTTTAAGATCCATTGGGCGAAATCGGCTAGCGTGTTCGGTCCCCGAAAGATTTTTTCACGTCCTCCAGGAATCTTGCTACAGTGAGGGCAATGAGTCAAGATAGGTTCTTGGATGCACTTCTCGCACGCTCGGTGAGCCACGCAGAAATTAGGAATGTGAATGCCAGTCTCTTGCATGCATTCGAAATCGAAAAAGATGAAATTCCCTTTCTTCTGGTCATTATCTTCTTCATATTTGGAATGGTATTTTTGAATGTAGCATTGGTGTTCCAAGTCCACGATTTGGTGACAAATGTGACATTGTTTCTTTCCTGAACAGACGTGCGCCTTGGCATTATTGGTACGCATGCCTTGTCCACAAGTAGGGCACAATCTCAGGAGCTGACAAGCACTTTTCTGCTGTGAACCTTGCGTCTTTTGATGTTGTTGGTAACAAGTTGGACTGACAAACGTGCGCTGACAAGCTGGGCAATGCACTCGTTGTTTTCCTTCGTCCAGACAGGGCTTAGAGGCAAACATCCCTCACATTTCGATCCGCAATGCTTGTGTTGCTCTCGATTGTTATAGCCATAGTCACATTTCTCACAGTAATAACTGTATGACAGGAATCCAGTGATACTGGTAATGGCATCGAAATGTTCATCGTGATGATAGACGTGAATGTATTTTCCGTCTTTGAAATTTTTGCCTCGAAACAACAGAGGTCCGCGCACTTCTTGAGGGTGTACTTTCAAGGTGTAACGTGGAGCCAAGACGTCTTGCAATTTTTGCATTTCAGGAATGCCACAGGGTGTGTCTTTGATTATCCCCGCTTGCTGTAACAGGAGTTCTGCTTCTCTTTGTTGTTTGGCTCGATCCGATCGTTGAATAGTTCTCCAGGCTCTTTTCCATTCTGCCGTGTCGTTCTTGTCGGCATACGTTCGTCCCACCACGATGGCAGGGGCTAAACACATCTGGTCTTGAGGGTTGTTAATTTGAACGAGGCTACGATTGATGCTGCGAAGATTGTCTACCAATATCACTTTTTTTTGCCATGTCCTGTCCCTTGGGGAAGAGACAAGTGTTTCATGAACAGTGTCGCTTTTCCGTCGGTGATGTGAAACTTGTCGTTGGATTGTTGTACATGTTGAATCTTGTCCATGACTTTAGAAGGTGTCATTTCTGCTGGGCTGCTAAACTCGATCCAAACGGGAGACTTCAAACTGTCGTAATGAATAGAATGTCTCAAGCAATCGTCTTCTTTGGCTTGACACTGCCGTTTCAGTGTGATTAACAAAGAATCCCACACATCAGTGATGAACCCTTCTGCTTTCTCCAACGGTACGTCGGACTTGAAATCTTTAAACTTCACCGCGTACGTGTAGGCCGTAGTTCTAAATTTTCTAGAGGAGCGTTTGTCCGTCTCTCGAATGTGGTAGTACTTTTCAGGGTTTACTGATGGTGATGGACTTTGACTGAGTGTAGACTCTCTGGGCTTAGATTCTGGCTCACTCATCTCATCTTCAAAATCGCTGGCATGAATTTGAGCCAAGACTTCAGCTACTGTGCGAGGCGATAAATCAGGTTTCTGCCTCTTACTTTCTTCTCCTTTCTTTACGAAATGATGCGATCGTTTCATCTTGCCTGCAAAAAATTCAAATGACTACATTTGAAACGCCATGGACCCCTATATATCCATGTTAGGCTTAGTGCATATATAAAGAGCTGGTGACTTTCCTCTCAGTATTCATTTCGCTCTCAAACCGATCAGCACGATGGAAGAACCCACACAGATCGAACTTCTGATTAGAGCTTTGCGAGGTGTCATAAGAAAGTTTTCTTCAGACAAGCCGACGGACTACTCTCCCTCCTTTCGAGATAAAAGTCAAGATACTTGCTATATCTGTCAGAAGAAAGGGCATTGGGCTACAGAATGTCCAGACCGTCAAAAAAGCAAGACTAGTGTCAGAAGAGACAAAAGCCAAGATACTTGTTATCATTGTAAAGAGAAAGGACATTGGTCTTCAGACTGCCCTAAGAAACAACAGGAGCAGGAGGAGGAAGAAGAAGAAGAGGTGCCCTCGGCAAAGGAAGAACCCCGTCACTTTCAGAAAGAGAGGACAGAAAAGAAAAGAAGAAGAGAAAAATGTGAGGAAGAAGAGGAGGAAAAACTTGTGAAAGTAAAGAAAATAAGAAAACAGAGAGAGTGAAAGAAGAAGAAAAAGACACAGAAGAAGTCTATGAACTTTTTAAAAGTGTTGTGTTATGTTGTGGTATTGAATTGTACAAATTTGTACCAGAATAGACCAGACTGAAAAAACATAAGTGTCTCTTGGTTTTCATTGTTTAGAATAATAAGGACCTACACTCATGCACTCACAACACGTACATCATAGGGTTAAACAAGGGATTTTGAGTTTTAATTGATTTTGGCAAAATGAATAGTCTCTCTTTTCGAAAGAAGTGAGTGGTCCTGAAAAGGACCCTTGGGTGTTTGTTTTTTTCCTTAGTACAAACTACTTAGGAACGAGAAGCATTCCGCTTTAACTGCCTTAAGCCTTTGCCACGGCCAAGGCCTACTTGTGGACTTGCTCCTGTCAATGATTTAGTAGAAATCACTAGGGGTGGTATCTCTGGTGTAGTAACAGAGTTAGGCTGTTTGGCTCGGGAAGGCCTTTTTCTCTTGGGTCGAAATAAAGAAGTCTGATACATTTGTTTTAGGCTTCCTAACTCAGCCAAAATGTCCAAGAGTACCGTTACCGTTTGAGGTTCACTGTTCTTCTTCTCTCCTAGCCTTTGTTTCTTCTCTACTGCTTCTTCTTCATGTCGTTTCCTTCTTGCCTCTTCTTCTTCTCGCTGTTGCTGTTCAAGGAGAAATGCTTGTTCTGCTTCTTTCTGCTGTTGTAAAAATTTCTCCAATTCTTCTTTCTGTCTTTGTTTAAAATCGTCGACATGTGGTAAAGAAGGAGAAAGTGGTGAAGGTACTGGTACCGGAACAAATTCTTGCGAAGAAGAGAAAAAATCTAGTGCACCCCAATTCATCATCTTCTTAGGTTCAGTCATGTTTCACAAATAATGTCGCATCGATTCACTGCGCACAGACGCTAGCGCACCTATATAGCGAATGTGACATCACAGGTAGCTCTCTTCGGATTGGAAGAGACACTCCGCGAAGTGACTGAATTTTGTAACGCGTGTTGGGATTGGTGAAGAATTTCAATCCGTTTCGATCCGGTCTTCCACTATAAATAAACGCGGTTCACTTCATTCCCTTCACCTGTTCTCGTCACAAAGATGTGGACCAACAATCGTCTACTTTCGTATCGTCGTTGTTTTTCCGTACGGACTTACCTATGTATATCTGATCATCATGGAGAATCATTAGGATCACCGAGACAAGCATTTGGAAAAGAAGGACTTATGTGGAAAGACAAGGCTGTCTGAAGCGAGTTCTGGTTTATGGACCAGAGGTTAGACGAAGCTTGAGGAGAGAAGAAGACCTATGCGATGCCCTCTATGTTAACGGAATGGTGTTAACATAACAAACAACGGCCCTTTTCAGGGCCACTCCATTGCCTCGAAAAGATTTATTCTTTCTTGCCTAAAAATAATTTAAAACCCTACTCTACTATTCACTGACACGAAGCGACTGATTCGTGTTTGTATATAGAAATGACACATGTGGCATAACGTAACGAAACTTGCTACATTGTTGCCAGTGTCCAGTACCGTGACGTCGCCCTACCTGTTCCATTCCTCTTGTCGCTATACAGGCCCAGTGTGTGCTAATCGCTATACAAAATTCCCATTGTCGCTATATGAGCCCAGGCTGTGGTTTTGGGCCTATAAATCGTGGAGCCATAGGAGCCCGGGGGGGGGGGGGAGGGGTCCGTAATGTATTTTCCCATTGTCGCTATACTACCCCACTACTCTACTCACGATATTTTTTTTTTACGCTATACATTCGGTAGGAGTCATTAGGTAAACTTTGTATATGGGGCATGCATTGGGGCCCAAATATCCTAGCTACGCCGCTGGTGAAGATCAATATACTTTGTATTTAAAGTTTGAAAGAGTTATACGATGAACTAACTTTAATGCTGATGCAAACGCTGAATTACTAAAGGATTACATCTGAGGTAACACAATTTGACTATTAGGTAATGTAGAAAAGCTCAATGAAAATATTGTTGCAGGTGAGAAGGAAATTTTCCGGAAGGTTTACACATGAATAAATATGGTTTCGTATCAATCAAACATCTTGCCAAACCTAATTTTACAAATTCTTGATAAAATCAGTGTACGTTTCAGGTGATCCAAAAACATGTCCCCGCATCGTATTGATTGAACCAGACCTCAATATATTGTAATAAATTTGTAGTGGTTATAGCACCCCGTTTAAGGAATTCTTAGATTTGTGTGATTACTTGTTTGATTATTGGAATTCGGTGCAATGGAAATATTCCTTAGCCCGAAATAATTAGCCAATTACTAGGAGCAAACGTCACGGAGCAGCAGTAGAGCTGAACAGACCACTTGCCTGAGACCTTATTTTTGAAAATTAAGGGTTCCTACGAGGGTTTTAAAAAAAACATTTTTGTCTTAATAATGAAAACTTCTTTAATTGACCAGATTTTTTCACAATCTGGTCACATACGTATGTCCTTCAACAGCTCTACTGCTGCTATAAATTAAACAGCCAGTATAGATATTATCAATAATGAGTACTGGAGAACCACACTCAGCTAAATTAGCTCTACTGCTGTTATGATTTTTATCCAAAAATTATATCAAGTCCGTTGCGATATCTTGACCTTGGATCGTGTAAATTTATCGTTACAAAACCAAATGGAGCAGCTTGTGCTTTTGAAAAGAAATTTTTAAATTTATTCATGTCCATGTCGCCTGAACACCAAGTATAATAAATATTTTGCAGTGTATGATTATCAACTCCGTTGAACACAACTAAAACATTACAATTATCTCTGATTACTTTTGGAATTTGTGTATATCTCTGTGTAACATAAATCACGTCTGTATTTTTATGTCTACCTCGTGAAAATATTCTAGCTGGATTTGATTGTTTGTCTAGCATAACATCATCATACACTACTAAATTATTAATGAATCCATGAGGGCCAGTGGCCCTGAGATCATCTACGGATGGTGCTTCATCAATATCAGTAATAAAGTCTATGATATTGTCTTCATGTAACGATTTTGCGTTTTCATTAAAATCTTTAAGTACTTCGTAACATCGCTGATCATCTACAGATGGCGCAACTAAATACAATTTATCCCACTTCAGCCATCGCATTATTAGATTAAGCAATAATTGCGTCTTTCCACTTCCAGATGGGCCTATTATAATCATTCTGATAGAATTCGGAAGCGCTGGATGGTAGCGCATTAATACATTATTATCAACACAGAAATCTATTGCGAGGTTCCATCAAAGACAATCCTCCAACCGCTCGTGAGTATATACATAATTACTTTAACGTATTTCCTGCAATAATCGATCCTGAAGAAGATCAAAAAATAATAAATCAACGAGAGCAGAAAAAAAGCAATTATCCGAAGATTATATGAAAATAGATGAAGCGAGGCGAATAAGAAATATTTGTAAAATATTAAAATGCACTCCAGAGAGTTACATCACGATCTATAAAAAAAATATACTGATGCGGATAACAAACCCTCAGATTATTAAAATCAACACTACATCATGGACTGTGAATTCACCACATTTCCTATAATAATAATAATAATGTTGTAAATTCACACATCACATCATGGACTCTATATCATGTTATCAACACTACATCATGGACTGTGAATTCGCCACATTTCCTATAATAATAATAATTAATGTTGTAAATTCACACATCACATCATGGACTCTATATCATGTTAAGAATTTGCCACATCTTTAGAATCAGAAGCGATGTTTCTAGAGACGTTGTCTCCAGAGTCTCTCAACAAGTACTGATTTACGTACTCAGCTGCTGTTGGTGGAGCATCTTTATGAGGCATATATTTCGGTTTCCTCTTATTATAATAAAGTAACATCACTCTGTATCTGTTGCCACCACACGCTGTACAAATTTGAATCTCTCCCCGCACTCCATTACCGCATCGCAGACACGGTCTATTTCCTCACGATCCTGTTCTGATCATGTGGCTATGATGGCCGCAGTATTCTCCCATGCACGACTTTCCGCATGTCCTAGTCGATCCTTGAACTATCCAACGACAGTTATTAGGTCCTGTCTGAAATGGCATTATTATATAATAAAAATATTTTAAATATTTTTTAATTAGAAGTATATTCTGTATATATTATAATCATAGCTATGACAGAACATACCATATCATTCGTTTATACTACAAAACATGATGCTATAGAAAGTCTTAGTGATGAATCTAATATTTACAAGCGGGGAATAATTATTCAACATTTTAATAAATTCTACGTGTTCTCAGATGATAAAGAATTTAACGGGTTCGCTAATAATTTTATCAACGAATCCTCGGTAACAGAAATAATTCCCAAATTCAGACTTAGATATCCGGTGTTTGACCTAGACACCAAGTACGTATGTGAAAAAACTAACAGCATAATACCAACCGACGAACTAATCGATACTAGCGACATTATCGATTATTTCTCCGAATTGTGTAATTGCGATCGCGAGCAGATATTCTTGTTTGAAACTAACAGTGGTTATCACGTTCTTTGTAAATCAGCGCCAGTAACATTTGATCAACAACGAGATTTAACGAATCGTGCATATGATAAGAAGAATCCCGACTGGAAAGTCGATCGACAAGCTGGTCTTCATAGCATTAAGTTAAATAACACGCGATCTTACAAACCGGGTAAACAAACATTATGCAAAAAATTAATTTCACATCTCCAGAAACAGAATTTCTTTGCTTCTACGTTGCTAGTCTGTCCAACCTGTATTCAACCTGATCGCGTTGAGAATATTATTGTCGCCGAAGTTCATACTAGCAAACCTGATCGCGTTGCATCTATCTGCGATGAAATTCCACCAGCGGATATAGCTAAGATATCTAAGGTACTTACTGGCAAACCCGATCAGCTCGTCGACGTTATTAGTGTTAGCGGAAATAGATTTACTATATCGAGAGAACCAGGTCACATGTGTAATATCTGTGAACGCAGGCACGGATATGATGAGATACGTGACTACGTTGAAGATAAATGCGATAATTGTCTCGTGTATATCAACGATGATTATTATTCTATCTGCTGCCCTAGATCGACTGGGAAACAATTACAACTGCCAATCACTAATGAAACACAAAACAAAAAAGATAAAAGATATATAAAATATCTGATCGACGCGAGACGTAGATTTCGTTACCCCGGATATCTATTTACCAGAAACGCCGATTACACATACACGGCGTTACCGACACACGAATCAGGACCAGGTTGTAGAGTTATTCACGACGAAGATTATATCGATGGATCCGCATGTGGAATGGGGAAATCCGAATCAGCATGGAGATCATTAAGAGATGATCAGTCCGTGCTAGCATTATCGTATAGAAAAACATTTACCGAGAAAATCAAATCCGATTATAATATCGAGAGTTACATGGATATTGATGGTTGTATTACATTCAATCCTGGAGATAGACGTCGGGTTGTTGTGCAATGGGAATCTCTACATAGAATCCGTGGAGTACCAGATGTGATTATCGTAGACGAATGGCATGGCATCCGCAGACAACAATTTCATTCAGCCAAACACAGCAAAGAACGATGGAATAAATTTATAGGATTAGTAACGATATGTAAACGATTAATCGTTCTCGACGCAGATGCTAACGATGATGATTTGATATTATTCCGCGATAAGCTAGGACGTTCATCTATGAAATTTATCATTAACGATTGCAAACCCGATCATGAAAAGAAATTTCACATCGAACTTTCCCACGAGAATAATCTAACCTCGCTTCTAGAACGATTAAAAGAAAACACTAGTGATTCTAAAATCGCCGTATTCACACACAATAAACAAAGGACCGATTATTCCGTTGAGGGTTTAGCTAAATTCATTCAACATCTAGGATATCGTGTGAGATATTATCACGCCGATACAGACCCTGCTCAAAAGAAATCTGACTTCAACGATATCAATCACGCGTTCGATGACATCGATGTTGTTATCAGCAACCATACTCTCGAAGCGGGAGTTAGTATCGTTGATGAACGATTCAAGATTATGTACGTGTTCTCAGAAGAACTAGGATCTGTTGAAGCGACCAAGCAGGCTATCCACAGATTCCGTTGCGTTAATGAGATTCATTATTCATCAACGAGAAAACAACACTCTCGTAAACTACCGATATATCGCGAATCCATCGAGAAGGTGATAGTAGATCGAGAAAGACTAATCGACAACGACACAAAATTATATAGAATTCCAAACGCTGAAGATCTACAGACTGGATTCGGATTCGCTTATATCAGTGACATCATCGACGAGAATAATTCCATTATGTACTTCACGCCGCGATTGATTGATGCGATGAAAAATACAGGCTATGAAATAATAGAATCACATGTAGATGATTACGAGACGTGGTTGAGAAAAAACAATACTGATAATAAAATCGATTATGATAACGATCCTAATGTCGATGAATTTCTAAAGACATCGATAGGTGAGCGAATCAAACAATCAGAAGCGAAGTCTCTAGAAGCGATGCTTCTTGATGACGATCCAAATTACAAAGAACTTCCTCAGTATTACAAATACGATCCTAATACAAATCTAGAACCATATCAAGCAAAGAAATCGTTCCTTAGTTATATGTGTCAATGTGATGTTAGTTTATTGCCAGCCTCGCAGATAGAACACTTGTATAAAAACTCAACACAGATGAGACGAGCTCAGCGAATCATCGTTGATAAATTTAATAATGGCAACGCAACCGCGAGAGAAGTATTTCGATCGGATAAAATTAGTCCTAAAGAAAAACTAACGATAATAAGGAAGTTTCTAACCGCGTTGAATTTACCAGATATCGTGTCTGACGATATAATGGTAACATCAATATCTGTATCAGGACCAGATCTTAGAACGCGCATTAAGAACATGATCGACGATCCTGATATCATGCGTGAATATAATAATCTGATTAGTAACTGGTCAAGCATCTTTCCTGAAACGAGAATCTGGTCTAATAAACTAACTGTCAAGAACATCCTTGAAAAAATCAAAACGATATATAAAGGTTTTGGTGCATCATTATCCGCAGACAATAAAGAACACGCAGCAAGATCAGACTACACAGTTACTTATCCCGTGTGGCCTAAATCAGACTTCGTTGATGATCCTCGTTGGAAAGATTTCATCGATACGCGACAAGAAAATCCTGGCGGTAATGATATCATCGCGATAGATCCAAGAACTACTATGTTGAAGTTTCACGTATGGAGCGTTAATAGTTGGTTTAATGATTAACAGAAATAAAGTTTCTACTATCAAAAATATCACAAGTGGCATTTCGCCACATTTTCTATAATAATATAATGAAAGTGGTGAATTGCCATCATATTATCAACATTATATCATGATATGTGAATACCGCGGTAATGATATCATCGCGGTAGATCCAAGAACTACTATGTTGAAGTTTCACGTATGGAGCGTTAATGGGTGGTTCAACGATTAACAGATTATCAAAAATCGACATTATATCATAAGATGTAGATTCACTAATTTTCCTAGCATAAATAATGAAATGTGGTGTTTCGCCATATCAAAATCGACACTGGCGAATCTCAACATTTTCTATAATAATATAATGAAATGTGGTGTTTCGCCATATCAAAATCAATATTGTATCAGAAGCATCGCTTAGAAGCATCGCTTAGAAGCATCGCCTCTAGTCTCAGATTAACCTAATAAATATTTATAATTAAAGCATAAATAATTCTTGTTATTATATAATCATGAAAGAAAAGATTTTATTATTTGTAGGCACCGAACAATACGATACAGCGATGAAGATAATAAACGATAATAAAGGATCAATAATCTCGAATAATGGTATCAGATTTGCTAATACCAACGAGCGTGTAGATAGTGGTTTCTCAAAAAAATCTATGAACGACGCAACAATGATGATTCGTAGAAATAAAGTACGTGATCGTTTGCGAAGAAAATTAGCTAATAGAACCTAGAATTATATTATTATTATAATGACCAACACGAATAATGATGTACTCGTTTATGATATTATACGCGATAACAGCGAATATTTTTACGATAAAATGGTTGTTGATGAACACGGTAACGAGTATTATATGCCACCAAAAAATAAAGTTTCTGGAGACATAGAACTGACTTTCAAGATAATCAATAATGAGATAGTCCCGTTTGTTGGTAGCGAGTCTAACATATCATCGTGGTTGGTCAATAATATCATGGACTGGTTCCGATGTGAGCTACTAAGAAGATTTAAAATAATACACCTACCAGAAAATGAAATAATTAATTATCTTGGACGTCCTCTTAACGATAAAGAGATTCAAGCAAGAAAATCAACCGACTACACGATAGATAATTACATCGACGATATTAATAAAATCGGGACGATTCTCTCAGATTCTATTAATGATGCGCGTGTTATGTTTATCCTATATACCGATACGAATTATTTTCGCGATAAAATGATTGTTGATGAATACGGTAACGAGTACTATATAAATCCGCGAGACACCGAATTAAGTTTCAGAGTGATCGATAATGAGATAATCCCGATTATTGGTATCGAGTCTAATATATCGCCATGGTTATTTAATCAGGTAGCGAAATTGTTTTCGATCGAATTCGTGCGGAGATTTAATCTACTACGTATGCCAGAATCTGCTATAGTTGAATATCTCGGACGTCATCTTAACGATAAAAGTAGTATAGTGGGTTACCGTAGCCTCAATGGGAATTAGCATTACAGACCCCCCCTGGGCCAGTATAGCCTCAAGAAAGTAGGTCAACACCCTGGGCCAGTATAGCCTCAAGAAAGTAGGTCAACACCCTGGGCCAGTATAGCCTCAAGAAAGTAGGTCAACACCCTGGGCCAGTATAGCCTCAAGAAATAAAATCTCACCCTGGGCCAGTATAGCCTCAAGAAATAAAATCTCACCCTGGGCTGGTATAGCCTCAAGAAATAAAATCTCACCCTGGGCCAGTATAGCGTCAATGGAAAAATGGGGTAGAGGGACTAGAACACCCTGGGCCTGTATAGCGTCAATGGAAATTTGGTAGAGCGGCTACTAGGAGACTGTGGGTTTGTAGAGCGATAAGCGCCAGGTGGCATGACGTCACACTGGTAACAATGTAGCAAAAAGAGAAGTACTGTGACGTCAGGCTACCTGAGAGAGGGCTATAGACAAACACGAATCAAGAGCGTTCGTGTTTTTTAGTAGAGGAAGGGTTTTATATATATTCGTTTAGGGTGGAGATAAAATGAAAATTAAGATCTTTTCGAGGCATTGGAAGTGGCCCTGAAAAGGGCCGTTGTTTGTTATGTGATGTTAACACCATTCTGTTAACATACAGGACATCGCATAGGTCTTCTTATCTTCCTCAAATTTCTCAAAGTTTGTCTTAAGCTGTGTCTCACTTCTGGTCCGTAGATGAGAGTCCGCTTAAGACAGCCTTGTCTTTCCACATAACATCTTCTTTTCCAAAGAGTGGCCCCGGTGATCCGGATGACAGTCCATTTTGTTTTCACATACATGGGTAAGTCTGTACGGAACAGCATTGAGGATACCAAAGTAGAGGATTCTACGTCGATCAACATCTTCTCTGTGGCGAGAACAGGTGAAGGGAATGAAGTGAACCGCGTTGATTTATAGTGGAAGACCGGATCGAAACGGATTGAAAGGGTTCACCAATCCCAACACGCGTTACAAAATTCAGTCACTTCGCGGAGTCTGTCTTCCAATCCGAAGAGAGCTACCTGTGACGTCACATTTCCTATAAAGGCACACTAGCGTCTGTGCGCAGTGAATCGATGCGGTAGTGTTTTGTGAAACATGACGGAACCTAAGAAGACAATGAATTGGGGTGCACCGGCTGTGGAGACGAGAAGTAATGGTACAGCAGCAGCAGCTACCAAAGTGAACACAGTGCTACTTCCCGAAGAGGTTGATTTCAACTGGGATTTAGTAGATTTTTATCTTCTTCCCAAGAATTTGTTCCGGTACCAGTACCTTCGCCACTTTCTCCTTCTTTACCACGTGTCGACGATTTTAAACAAAGACAGAAAGAAGAATTGGAGAAATTTTTACAGCAGCAGAAAGAAGCAGAGCAAGTATTTCTTCTTGAACAGAAACAGCGAGAAGAAGAAGAGGCAAGAAGGAAACAACAGGAAGAAGAAGAAGCAGTAGAGAAGAAACAAAGTCCAGGAGAGAAGGAGAACATCGAAAGTCAAACGGTCACGGTACTCTTGGACATTTTGGCTGAGTTAAGAAGTCTGAAACAAATGTATCAGACTTCTTTATTACGACCCAAGAGAAAAAGACCTTCCCGAGCCAAACAACCTAACCCTGTGACTACACCAGAGATACCACCCCTAGTGATATCTACTAGATCATTGACAGGAGCAAGTCCACAAGTAGGCCTTGGCCGTGGCAAAGGCTTAAGACAGTTAAAGCGAATTGATTCTCGTTCCTGAGTTTGTTCTAAGAAAAAAAACAAACACTCAACAGTCCTTTTCAGGGCTACCCAATACTCTCGAAAAGAGTGACTATTCATTTTGCCAAAATCAATTAAAACTCAGAATCCCTTCTTTAACCCTATGATGTACGTGTTGTGAGTGTATGAGTGTAGGTCCTTATTATTTCTAAATAATGAAAACCAAGAGACACTTACGTTTTTTCAGTTTGGTCTATTCTGTTACAAATTTTTTACAATTCAATATCACAACATAACACAACACAACACTTTTAAAAAAGTTCATAGATTTCTTCTGTCTCTTTTTCTTTCACTCTCTCTGTTTTTTCAATTTCTTCACTTTTACACTTTTTTCCTCTTCTTCTTCTTCTTCTTCCTCACATTTTTCTCGTCTTCTTTTCTTTTCTGTCTTCTTTTTCTGAACGTGTCGGGGTTCTTCTTCTTCCTCCTCCTTCTCCTGCTCCTGTTGTTTCTTAGGGCACTCTGAAGACCAATGTCCTTTCTCTTGACAATGATAACAGGTATCTTGACTTTTGTTTTTTTTGACACTGGCCTTGCTTCTTTGACGGTCTGGACATTCTGTAGCCCAATGCCCTTTCTTTTGACAGATATAGCAAGTATCTTGACTTTTATCTCGAAAGGAAGGAGAGTAGTCCGTTGGCTTGTCTGAAGAAAACTTTCTTATCACACCTCGCAATGCTCTAATCAGAAGTTCTGTCTGTGTGGGTTCTTCCATTGTGCTGGTCAGCTTGAGAGCGAAATGAATACTGAGAGGGGAGTCACTAGCCCTTTATATATGCCCTGGTCTGACATAGATATATAGGGGTTCATGGTGTTTCACAGGTAGTCATTTGACTTTTTGCCGTCAAGATGAAACGATCGCATCATTTCGAAAAGAAAGAAGAAGAAGAAAGTAAGAGGCAGAAACGTGATTTCTCGCCTCGCACAGTAGCTGAAGTCTTGGCACAAATTCATGCCAGCGATTTTGAAGATGAGATGAGTGAACCAGAATCGAAGCCTAAAGAGTCTACACCAAATCAAAGTCCATTACCACCCGTAAACCCTGAAAAGTACTACCACATTCGGGAGACGGACAAACGCTCTTCCAGAAAATTTAGAACCACAGCCTACACGTACGCAGTGAAATTTAAAGATTTCAAGTCTGACGTACCCTTGGAGAAAGCAGAAGGGTTCATCACCGATGTGTGGGATTCTTTGTTAACCACACTAAAACGGCAATGTCAAGCCAAAGAAGACGATCGCTTGAGACTTTCTATTCATCACGACAATTTGAAGTCTCCCGTTTGGATCGAGTTTAGCAGTCCAACAGAATTGGCACCTTCCAAAATCATGGACAAGATTCAACACGTACAACAATCCAACGACAAATTTCACATTACGGACGGAAAAGCGACACTGTACATGACCCACGTGTCTCTTCCCCAAGGGACAGGTAAAAAAAAGTTGATGTTGGTAGACAACTTGCGTAACCTCAAGCGTAGTCTCGTCCAAATTAACAATCAAAAAGACAAGATGTGTTTAGCCCGTGCCATCGTGGTGGGACAAACGTATGCCGACAAGAACGATACGGTAGAATGGAAAAGAGCCTGGAAAACTATTCGACAATCGGACCGAGCCAAACAACGAAAAGAAGCAGAACTCCTGTTACAGCAAGCGGGGTTAGCTAAAGACACACCTTGTGGCATTCCTGAAATGCAAAAGTTGCAAGACGTCTTGGCTCCACGTTACACCTTGAAAGTTCACCCTCAAGAAGTGCGCGGACCTCTGTTGTTTCGAGGTCAAGATTTTAAAGACGGAAAATACATTCACGTCTATCATCACGATGAACATTTTGATACCATTACCAATATCACTGCATTCCTGTCATACAGTTATTACTGTGAGAAATGTGACTATGGCTATAACAATCGAGAGCAACACAAGCATTGTGGATCGAAATGCTCAGGATGTTTAGCTTCTACACCCTGTCTGGACGAAGGACAAGAACGAGTGCATTGCTCTGCTTGTCAGCGCACGTTTATCAGTACTGCCTGTTACCAACAACACCTAAAGACGCAAGGTTCACAGCAGAAATGTGCTTGTCAGCTCTTGAGATTGTGCCCTACTTGTGGACAAGGCATACGTACCAACAATGCCAAGGCGCACGTCTGTTCAGGAAAGAAGCGATTCACATTTGTCGCCAAACCGTGGACTTGGAACACCAATGCTACATTCAAAAATACCATTCCAAACATGAAGAAGAAGAAGAGAATGACCAGAAGAAGAAAGGGAATTTCATCTTTTTCGATTTCGAATGCATGCAAGAGACTAGCATTCACATTCCTAATTTCTGCGTGGCTCACCGAGCGTGCGAGAAGTGCATCCAAGAGCCTATCTTTACTCATTGCCCTTACTGCAGCAAGATTCCTGGAGGACGTGAAAAAATCTTTCGGGGATCGAACACACTGGCCGATTTTGCCCAATGGATCTTAAACCCTATCGACGAGACGTGGAGCCAAGAAGATATCGGACGTTACGGAGATTGTCATCGCCATGCCACGGTGATGGCTCACAATTTCTCGGGATACGATGGACAATTTCTGTTGAGATACTATACGGAACAAAGTACCGAACGTCCGAAAGTCACTTTGAACCGAGTCAAAATCATTTCCATGCAAGTGGGACAAGTACAGTTTAAAGATTCAATGAGTTACTTGGCTATGCCTTTGAGCCGCATGCCTGAAACGTTTGGCATGACAGAAATGGCCAAAGGCTATTTTCCACACTTTTTCAATACCGAAGCCAATCAACACGCCGTTCTACCCCATTTGCCTGAGGCTCACTACTACGACCCCGACAACATGCGTACCGAACAGCGAGAAGCTTTCTACGCATGGTACCAGATTCACGCTTCGGACCCTTTTGACTTTCAAGAAGAAATGTTAAAATATTGTCGTTCCGACGTAGACATTTTACGTCGCTGCTGTGGAAAATTTCGAGAACTGTTCATGGAACACGGAGGGATCGATCCTTTGAAAGAAGCTTGTGCCATTGCCAAAGCGTGTTCCTTAGTGTATCGTCAGCGATTCATGCCCGAAAACACCCTAGCTGTCATCAGTCCTCAAACGACTAATTTTGTCAAACGTCAATACTCGGTCAAAGCCCTACGCTGGTTACATTACTTGTGTGAGAAGGAAGACAAATGGATCCAACACGCTCGCAACGGAGGAGGCGAAAAGACCATCGGAAGGTATTCGGTAGATGGCTGGGACTTAGAAACCCCAAGATCGTGTACGAGTTTAACGGGTGCTTATTTCACGGATGTCCCATCTGCTACCCTCAACGTGACACTAAAAACCAGTTTTTACAACGGACCATGGAAGACTTGTACCAGGCCACTTGTCAGCGACGCTTGAAGTTAGAAGAGCAAGGATACCAAGTAGTGGAAATGTAG